>JAUJEF010000497.1:0-53418 GCA_030444885.1 Citrus sp. QX-2021 | reverse complement strand
GCACAAAAACGGGTGGGCTATAGCCTTGGGGGGTGGGGCTGGCCAACCGTCCGCGGACTCGGCACGGCGCGAGACTTTGCGAGGCGCCTCCGTGTGCCAAAAATTGGCCGCGGGCACAGCCGCGCCCAAAAAGACCCTCCAGACGGCAGGTGCGCCAAGTTCGTCCAGCGGAAAGAGGCCACAAAAACGGGTGGGCTATAGCCTTGGGGGTGGGGCTGGCCAACTTCGTCCGCGGACTCGGACTGGCGCGAGACTTTGCGAGGCGCCTCCGTGTGCCAAAAATAGGCCGCGGGCACAGCCGCGCCCAAAAATCCCCGCCCGACGGCCGGGGCGCCACGTTCGTCCAGCGGAAAGAGGCCACAAAACCGGGTGGGCTATAGCCTTGGGGGGTGGGGCTGGCCAACTTCGTCCGCCGGACTCGGAATGGCGCGAGACTTTGCGAGGCGCGTCCGTGTGCCAGGGGTAGGCCGCGGGCACAGCCGCGCCCAAAAATACCCGCCCGACGGCCGGGGCGCCAAGTTCGTCCAGCGGAAAGAGGCCACAACAACGGGTGGGCTACAGCCTTGGGGGTGGGGCTGGCCAACCGTCCGCGGACTCGGAACGGCGCGAGACTTTGCGAGGCGCCTCCGTGTGCCAAAAATAGGCCGCGGGCACAGCCGCGCCCAAAATACCCGCCCGAAGGCCGGGCGCCAAGTTCGTCCAGCGGAAAGAGGGCACAAAAGCGGGTGGGCTATAGCCTTGGGGGTGGGGCTGGCCAACTCGTCCGCCGGACTCGGAACAGCGCGAGACTTTGCGAGCGCCTCCGTGTGCCAAAAATAGGCCGCGGGCACAGCCGCGCCAAAAATACCCGCCCGAAGGCCGGGCGCCAAGTTCGACCAGCGGAAAGAGGCCACAAAAGCGGGTGGGCTATAGCCTTGGGGGTGGGGCTGGCCAACTTCGTCCGCGGACTCGGAACAGCGCGCGAGACTTTGCGAGCGCCTCCGTGTGCCAAAAATAGGCCGCGGGCACAGCCGCGCCCAAAATACCCGCCCGAAGGCCGGGCGCCAAGTTCGTCCAGCGGAAAGAGGCCACAAAGGCGGGGGGGCTATAGCCTTGGGGGTGGGGCTGGCCAACCGTCCGCGGACTCGGAATGCGCGAGACTTTGCGAGGCGCCTCCGTGTGCCAAAAATAGGCCGCGGGCACAGCCGCGCCCAAAAATACCCGCCCGAAGGCCGGGGCGCCAAGTTCGTCCAGCGGAAAGAGGCCACAAAAACGGGTGGGCTATAGCCTTGGGGGGTGGGGCTGGCCAACTTCGTCCGCCGGACTCGGAACGCCGCGAGACTTTGCGAGGCGCCTCCGTGTGCCAAAAATAGGCCGCGGGCACAGCCGCGCCCAAAAATACCCGCCCGAAGGCCGGGGCGCCAAGTTCGTCCAGCGGAAAGAGGGCACAAAAACGGGTGGGCTATAGCCTTGGGGGGTGGGGCTGGCCAACTTCGTCCGCCGGACTCGGAACGGCGCGAGACTTTGCGAGGCGCCTCCGTGTGCCAAAAATAGGCCGCGGGCACAGCCGCGCCCAAAAATACCCGCCCGAAGGCCGGGGCGCCAAGTTCGTCCAGCGGAAAGAGGGCACAAAAACGGGTGGGCTATAGCCTTGGGGGGTGGGGCTGGCCAACTTCGTCCGCGGACTCGGAGCAGCGCGAGACTTTGCGAGCGCCTCCGTGTGCCAAAAATAGGCCTTGGCACAGCCGCGCCCAAAAATACCCGCCCGAAGGCCGGCTCGCAAGTTCGTCCAGCGGAAAGAGGCCACAAAAGCGGGTGGGCTATAGCCTTGGGGGTGGGGCTGGCCAACCGTCCGCGGACTCGGAGCGCGCGAGACTTTGCGAGGCGCCTCCGTGTGCCAAAAATAGGCCGCGGGCACAGCCGCGCCCAAAATACCCGCCCGAAGGCCGGGCGCCAAGTTCGTCCAGCGGAAAGAGGCCACAAAAGCGGGTGGGCTATAGCCTTGGGGGTGGGGCTGGCCAACCGTCCGCGGACTCGGAGCGGCGCGAGACTTTGCGAGGCGCCTCCGTGTGCCAAAATAGGCCGCGGGCACAGCCGCGCCCAAAAATACCCGCCCGAAGGCCGGGCGCCAAGTTCGTCCAGCGGAAAGAGGCCACAAAAGCGGGTGGGCTATAGCCTTGGGGGTGGGGCTGGCCAACCGTCCGCGGACTCGGAGCAGCGAGACTTTGCGAGGCGCCTCCGTGTGCCAAAAATAGTCCGCCGGCACAGCAGCCCAAAAAATACCCGCCCGAAGGCCGGGCGCCAAGTTCGTCCAGCGGAAAGAGGCCACAAAAGCGGGTGGGCTATAGCCTTGGGGGTGGGGCTGGCCAACCGTCCGCCCGGACTCGGAACAGCGCGAGAGACTTTGCGAGCGCCTCCGTGTGCCAAAAATAGGCCGCGGGCACAGCCGCGCCCAAAAATACCCGCCCGAAGGCCGGGCGCCAAGTCGTCGTCCAGCGGAAAGAGGCCACAAAAGCGGGTGGGCTATAGCCTTGGGGGTGGGGCTGGCCAACCGTCCGCCGGACTCGGAGCAGCGCGAGACTTTGCGAGGCGCCTCCGTGTGCCAAAAATAGGCCTTGGGCACAGCCGCGCCCAAAAATACCCGCCCGAAGGCCGGGCGCCAAGATCGTCCAGCGGAAAGAGGCCACAAAAGCGGGTGGGCTATAGCCTTGGGGGTGGGGCTGGCCAACCGTCCGCCCGGACTCGGAGCGGCGCGAGACTTTGCGAGCGCCTCCGTGTGCCAAAAATAGGCCGCGGGCACAGCCGCGCCCAAAAATACCCGCCCGAAGGCCGGGCGCCAAGTCGTCCAGCGGAAAGAGGCCACAAAAGCGGGTGGGCTATAGCCTTGGGGGTGGGGCTGGCCAACCGTCCGCGGACTCGGAGCGCAGCGCGAGACTTTGCGAGGCGCCTCCGTGTGCCAAAAATAGGCCGCGCGGGCACAGCCGCGCCAAAAATACCCGCCCGAAGGCCGGGCGCCAAGATCGTCCAGCGGAAAGAGGCCACAAAAGCGGGTGGGCTATAGCCTTGGGGGTGGGGCTGGCCAACCGTCCGCCGGACTCGGAGCAGCGCGAGACTTTGCGAGGCGCCTCCGTGTGCCAAAAATAGGCCTTGGGCACAGCCGCGCCCAAAAATACCCGCCCGAAGGCCGGGCGCCAAGATCGTCCAGCGGAAAGAGGCCACAAAAGCGGGTGGGCTATAGCCTTGGGGGTGGGGCTGGCCAACCGTCCGCGGGACTCGGAGCAGCGCGAGACTTTGCTGAGGCGCCTCCGTGTGCCAAAAATAGGCCTTGGGCACAGCCGCGCCCAAAAATACCCGCCCGAAGGCCGGGCGCCAAGTCGTCCAGCGGAAAGAGGCCACAAAAGCGGGTGGGCTATAGCCTTGGGGGTGGGGCTGGCCAACCGTCCGCGGACTCGGAGCAGCGCGAGACTTTGCGAGCGCCTCCGTGTGCCAAAAATAGGCCGCGGGCACAGCCGCGCCAAAAATACCCGCCCGAAGGCCGGGCGCCAAGATCGTCCAGCGGAAAGAGGCCACAAAAGCGGGTGGGCTATAGCCTTGGGGGTGGGGCTGGCCAACCGTCCGCGGACTCGGGCAGCGCGAGACTTTGCGAGGCGCCTCCGTGTGCCAAAAATAGGCAGCGGGCACAGCCGCGCCCCAAATAACCAGCCCGAAGGCCGGGGCGCCAAGATCGTCCAGCGGAAAGAGGGCACAAAATCGGGTGGGCTATAGCCTGGGGGGGTGGGGCTGGCCAACCGTCCCGCGGACTCGGAGCAGCGCGAGACTTTGCGAGCGCCTCCGTGTGCCAAAAATAGACCAGCACAGGCACAGCCGCGCCCAAAATACCCGCCCGAAGGCCGGGCGCCAAGTTCGTCCAGCGGAAAGAGGCCACAAAAGCGGGTGGGCTATAGCCTTGGGGGTGGGGCTGGCCAACCGTCCGCCGGACTCGGAGCAGCGCGAGACTTTGCGAGGCGCCTCCGTGTGCCAAAAATAGGCGCGGGCACAGCCGCGCCCAAAAATACCCGCCCGAAGCCGGGCGCCAAGATCGTCCAGCGGAAAGAGGCCACAAAAGCGGGTGGGCTATAGCCTTGGGGGTGGGGCTGGCCAACCGTCCGCGGACTCGGAGCAGCGCGAGACTTTGCGGCGCCTCCGTGTGCCAAAAATAGGCCGCGGGCACAGCCGCGCCCAAAAATACCCGCCCGAAGGCCGGGCGCCAAGATCGTCCAGCGGAAAGAGGCCACAAAAGCGGGTGGGCTATAGCCTTGGGGGTGGGGCTGGCCAACCGTCCGCGGACTCGGAGCGCGCGAGACTTTGCGGCGCCTCCGTGTGCCAAAAATAGGCCGCGGGCACAGCCGCGCCCAAAATACCCGCCCGAAGGCCGGGCGCCAAGATCGTCCAGCGGAAAGAGGCCACAAAAGCGGGTGGGCTATAGCCTTGGGGGTGGGGCTGGCCAACCGTCCGCGGACTCGGAGCAGCGCGAGACTTTGCGAGCGCCTCCGTGTGCCAAAAATAGGCCTTGGGCACAGCCGCGCCCAAAATACCCGCCCGAAGGCCGGGCGCCAAGATCGTCCAGCGGAAAGAGGGCACAAAAGCGGGTGGGCTATAGCCTTGGGGGTGGGGCTGGCCAACCGTCCGCGGACTCGGAGCAGCGCGAGACTTTGCGAGGCGCCTCCGTGTGCCAAAAATAGGCCGCGGGCACAGCCGCGCCCAAAAATACACGCCCGAAGGCCGGGCGCCAAGATCGTCCAGCGGAAAGAGGCCACAAAAGCGGGTGGGCTATAGCCTTGGGGGTGGGGCTGGCCAACCGTCCGCGGGACTCGGGCAGCGCGAGACTTTGCGAGGCGCCTCCGTGTGACAAAACTAGGCCGCGGGCACCGCCGCGCCCAAAAATACCCGCCCGAAGGCCGGGCGCCAAGATCGTCCAGCGGAAAGAGGCCACAAAAGCGGGTGGGCTATAGCCTTGGGGGTGGGGCTGGCCAACCGTCCGCGGACTCGGGCAGCGCGCGAGACTTTGCGGCGCCTCCGTGTGCCAAAAATAGGCCGCGGGCACAGCCGCGCCCAAAAATACCCGCCCGAAGGCCGGGCGCCAAGATCGTCCAGCGGAAAGAGGCCACAAAAGCGGGTGGGCTATAGCCTTGGGGGTGGGGCTGGCCAACCGTCCGCGGACTCGGGCAGCGCGAGACTTTGCGGGCGCCTCCGTGTGCCAAAAATAGGCCGCGGGCACAGCCGCGCCCAAAAATACCCGCCCGAAGGCCGGGCGCCAAGATCGTCCAGCGGAAAGAGGCCACAAAAGCGGGTGGGCTATAGCCTTGGGGGTGGGGCTGGCCAACCGTCCGCCCGGACTCGGAGCAGCGCGAGACTTTGCGAGCGCCTCCGTGTGCCAAAAATAGGCGCGGGCACAGCCGCGCCAAAAATACCCGCCCGAAGGCCGGGCGCCAAGTCGTCCAGCGGAAAGAGGCCACAAAAGCGGGTGGGCTATAGCCTTGGGGGTGGGGCTGGCCAACCGTCCGCGGACTCGGAGCAGCGCGAGACTTTGCGAGGCGCCTCCGTGTGCCAAAAATAGGCCGCGGGCACAGCCGCGCCCAAAAATACCCGCCCGAAGGCCGGGCGCCAAGATCGTCCAGCGGAAAGAGGCCACAAAAGCGGGTGGGCTATAGCCTTGGGGGTGGGGCTGGCCAACCGTCCGCCGGACTCGGAGCAGCGCGAGACTTTGCGAGCGCCTCCGTGTGCCAAAAATAGGCCTTGGGCACAGCCGCGCCCAAAATACCCGCCCGAAGGCCGGGCGCAAGATCGTCCAGCGGAAAGAGGCCACAAAAGGTGTGGGCTATAGCCTTGGGGGTGGGGCTGGCCAACCGTCCGCGGACTCGGAGCAGCGCGAGACTTTGCGAGCGCCTCCGTGTGCCAAAAATAGGCCTTGGGCACAGCCGCGCCCAAAAAATACCCCCGAAGGCCGGGCGCCAAGATCGTCCAGCGGAAAGAGGCCACAAAAGCGGGTGGGCTATAGCCTTGGGGGTGGGGCTGGCCAACCGTCCGCGGACTCGGGCAGCGCGAGACTTTGCGAGGCGCCTCCGTGTGCCAAAAATAGGCCGGGCACAGCCGCGCCCAAAAATACCCGCCCGAAGGCCGGGCGCCAAGATCGTCCAGCGGAAAGAGGGCACAAAAAAAGCGGGTGGGCTATAGCCTTGGGGGTGGGGCTGGCCAACCGTCCGCGGACTCGGGCAGCGCGCGAGACTTTGCGAGCGCCTCCGTGTGCCAAAAATAGGCCGCGGGCACAGCCGCGCCCAAAAATACCCGCCCGAAGGCCGGGCGCCAAGATCGTCCAGCGGAAAGAGGCCACAAAAGCGGGTGGGCTATAGCCTTGGGGGTGGGGCTGGCCAACCGTCCGCGGACTCGGAGCAGCGAGACTTTGCGAGGCGCCTCCGTGTGCCAAAAATAGGCCGCGGGCACAGCCGCGCCAAAATACCCGCCCGAAGGCCGGGCGCCAAGATCGTCCAGCGGAAAGAGGCCACAAAAGCGGGTGGGCTATAGCCTTGGGGGTGGGGCTGGCCAACCGTCCGCGGACTCGGAGCAGCGCGAGACTTTGCGAGGCGCCTCCGTGTGCCAAAAATAGGCCTTGGGCACAGCCGCGCCAAAAATACCCGCCCGAAGGCCGGGCGCCAAGATCGTCCAGCGGAAAGAGGCCACAAAAGCGGGTGGGCTATAGCCTTGGGGGTGGGGCTGGCCAACCGTCCGCCGGACTCGGAGCAGCGCGAGACTTTGCGGCGCCTCCGTGTGCCAAAAATAGGCCGCGGGCACAGCCGCGCCCAAAATACCCGCCCGAAGGCGGGGCGCCAAGATCGTCCAGCGGAAAGAGGCCACAAAAGCGGGTGGGCTATAGCCTTGGGGGTGGGGCTGGCCAACCGTCCGCGGACTCGGAGCAGCGCGAGACTTTGCGAGCGCCTCCGTGTGCCAAAAATAGGCCGCGGGCACAGCCGCGCCCAAAATACCCGCCCGAGGCCGGGCGCCAGATCGTCCAGCGGAAAGAGGCACAAAAGCGGGTGGGCTATAGCCTTGGGGGGTGGGGCTGGCCAACCGTCCGCGGACTCGGGCAGCGCGAGACTTTGCGGCGCCTCCGTGTGCCAAAAATAGGCCGGGCACAGCCGCGCCCAAAAATACCCGCCCGAAGGCCGGGCGCCAAGATCGTCCAGCGGAAAGAGGGCACAAAAGCGGGTGGGCTATAGCCTTGGGGGTGGGGCTGGCCAACCGTCCGCGGACTCGGAGCAGCGCGAGACTTTGCGGCGCCTCCGTGTGCCAAAAATAGGCCTTGGGCACAGCCGCGCCCAAAAATACCCGCCCGAAGGCCGGGCGCCAAGATCGTCCAGCGGAAAGAGGCCACAAAAGCGGGTGGGCTATAGCCTTGGGGGTGGGGCTGGCCAACCGTCCGCGGACTCGGAGCAGCGCGAGACTTTGCGGCGCCTCCGTGTGCCAAAAATAGGCCGCGGGCACAGCCGCGCCAAAAAATACCCGCCCGAAGGCCGGGCGCCAAGATCGTCCAGCGGAAAGAGGCCACAAAAGCGGGTGGGCTATAGCCTTGGGGGTGGGGCTGGCCAACCGTCCGCGGACTCGGAGCGCGCGCGAGACTTTGCGAGCGCCTCCGTGTGCCAAAAATAGGCGCGGGCACAGCCGCGCCCAAAAATACCCGCCCGAAGGCAGGGCGCCAAGATCGTCCAGCGGAAAGAGGGCACAAAAAAGCGGGTGGGCTATAGCCTTGGGGGTGGGGCTGGCCAACCGTCCGCGGACTCGGAGCAGCGCGAGACTTTGCGAGCGCCTCCGTGTGCCAAAAATAGGCCGCGGGCACAGCCGCGCCCAAAATACCCGCCCGAGGCCGGGCGCCAAGATCGTCCAGCGGAAAGAGGCCACAAAAGCGGGTGGGCTATAGCCTTGGGGGTGGGGCTGGCCAACCGTCCGCGGACTCGGGCAGCGCGAGACTTTGCGAGCGCCTCCGTGTGCCAAAAATAGGCCTTGGGCACAGCCGCGCCCCAAAAATACCCGCCCGAAGGCCGGGCGCCAAGATCGTCCAGCGGAAAGAGGGCACAAAAGCGGGTGGGCTATAGCCTTGGGGGTGGGGCTGGCCAACCGTCCGCGGACTCGGAGCAGCGCGAGACTTTGCGAGCGCCTCCGTGTGCCAAAAATAGGCCGCGGGCACAGCCGCGCCCAAAAATACCCGCCCGAAGGCCGGGCGCGCCAAGATCGTCCAGCGGAAAGAGGCCACAAAAGCGGGTGGGCTATAGCCTTGGGGGTGGGGCTGGCCAACCGTCCGCGGACTCGGAGCAGCGCGAGACTTTGCGAGCGCCTCCGTGTGCCAAAAATAGGCCGCGGGCACAGCCGCGCCCAAAAATACCCGCCCGAAGGCCGGGCGCCAAGATCGTCCAGCGGAAAGAGGCCACAAAAGCGGGTGGGCTATAGCCTTGGGGGTGGGGCTGGCCAACCGTCCGCGGACTCGGGCAGCGCGAGACTTTGCGAGCGCCTCCGTGTGCCAAAAATAGGCCGCGGGCACAGCCGCGCCCAAAAATACCCGCCCGAAGGCCGGGCGCCAAGATCGTCCAGCGGAAAGAGGCCACAAAAGCGGGTGGGCTATAGCCTTGGGGGTGGGGCTGGCCAACCGTCCGCGGACTCGGAGCAGCGCGAGACTTTGCGAGCGCCTCCGTGTGCCAAAAATAGGCCTTGGCACAGCCGCGCCCAAAAATACCCGCCCGAGGCCGGGCGCCAAGATCGTCCAGCGGAAAGAGGCCACAAAAGCGGGTGGGCTATAGCCTTGGGGGTGGGGCTGGCCAACCGTCCGCGGACTCGGGCAGCGCGAGACTTTGCGAGGCGCCTCCGTGTGCCAAAAATAGGCCGCGGGCACAGCCGCGCCCAAAATACCCGCCCGAAGGCGGGGCGCCAAGATCGTCCAGCGGAAAGAGGGCACAAAAGCGGGTGGGCTATAGCCTTGGGGGTGGGGCTGGCCAACCGTCCGCGGACTCGGGCAGCGCGAGACTTTGCGAGCGCCTCCGTGTGCCAAAAATAGGCCTTGGGCACAGCCGCGCCCAAAAATACCCGCCCGAAGGCCGGGCGCCAAGATCGTCCAGCGGAAAGAGGCCACAAAAGCGGGTGGGCTATAGCCTTGGGGGTGGGGCTGGCCAACCGTCCGCGGACTCGGAGCAGCGCGAGACTTTGCGGCGCCTCCGTGTGCCAAAAATAGGCCGCGGGCACAGCCGCGCCCAAAAATACCCGCCCGAAGGCCGGGCGCCAAGATCGTCCAGCGGAAAGAGGCCACAAAAGCGGGTGGGCTATAGCCTTGGGGGTGGGGCTGGCCAACCGTCCGCGGACTCGGAGCAGCGCGAGACTTTGCGAGCGCCTCCGTGTGCCAAAAATAGGCCTTGGGCACAGCCGCGCCAAAAATACCCGCCCGAGGGCGGGCGCCAAGATCGTCCAGCGGAAAGAGGCCACAAAAGCGGGTGGGCTATAGCCTTGGGGGTGGGGCTGGCCAACCGTCCGCGGACTCGGAGCAGCGCGAGAC
Organism: Citrus sp. QX-2021; assembly: GCA_030444885.1. NCBI lineage: Eukaryota > Viridiplantae > Streptophyta > Magnoliopsida > Sapindales > Rutaceae > Citrus > Citrus sp. QX-2021. The sequence continues at coordinate 43,868 of JAUJEF010000497.1, read as the reverse complement.
TTTGCGGCGCCTCCGTGTGCCAAAAATAGGCAGCGGGCACAGCCGCGCCCAAAAATACCCGCCCGAAGGCCGGGCGCCAAGATCGTCCAGCGGAAAGAGGCCACAAAAGCGGGTGGGCTATAGCCTTGGGGGTGGGGCTGGCCAACCGTCCGCGGACTCGGAGCAGCGAGACTTTGCGCGAGCGCCTCCGTGTGCCAAAAATAGGCCGGGGCACAGCCGCGCCAAAAATACCCGCCCGAAGGCCGGGCGCCAAGATCGTCCAGCGGAAAGAGGCCACAAAAGCGGGTGGGCTATAGCCTTGGGGGTGGGGCTGGCCAACCGTCCGCGGACTCGGAGCAGCGCGAGACTTTGCGAGCGCCTCCGTGTGCCAAAAATAGGCCTTGGGCACAGCCGCGCCAAAAATACCCGCCCGAAGGCGGGCGCCAAGATCGTCCAGCGGAAAGAGGCCACAAAAGCGGGTGGGCTATAGCCTTGGGGGTGGGGCTGGCCAACCGTCCGCCGGACTCGGAGCAGCGCGAGACTTTGCGAGCGCCTCCGTGTGCCAAAAATAGGCCTTGGGCACAGCCGCGCCAAAAATACCCGCCCGAAGGCCGGCGCCAAGATCGTCCAGCGGAAAGAGGGCACAAAAGCGGGTGGGCTATAGCCTTGGGGGTGGGGCTGGCCAACCGTCCGCGGACTCGGAGCAGCGCGAGACTTTGCGGCGCCTCCGTGTGCCAAAAATAGGCCGCGGGCACAGCCGCGCCCAAAAATACCCGCCCGAAGGCGGGCGCCAAGATCGTCCAGCGGAAAGAGGCCACAAAAGCGGGTGGGCTATAGCCTTGGGGGTGGGGCTGGCCAACCGTCCGCGGACTCGGAGCAGCGCGAGACTTTGCGAGCGCCTCCGTGTGCCAAAAATAGGCCGCGGGCACAGCCGCGCCCAAAAATACCCGCCCGAAGGCCGGGCGCCAAGATCGTCCAGCGGAAAGAGGCCACAAAAGCGGGTGGGCTATAGCCTTGGGGGTGGGGCTGGCCAACCGTCCGCGGACTCGGAGCAGCGCGAGACTTTGCGGCGCCTCCGTGTGCCAAAAATAGGCCTTGGGCACAGCCGCGCCCAAAAATACCCGCCCGAAGGCGGGCGCCAAGATCGTCCAGCGGAAAGAGGCCACAAAAGCGGTGGGCTATAGCCTTGGGGGTGGGGCTGGCCAACCGTCCGCGGACTCGGAGCAGCGCGAGACTTTGCGAGCGCCTCCGTGTGCCAAAAATAGGCGCGGGCACAGCCGCGCCAAAAATACCCGCCCGAAGGCCGGGCGCCAAGATCGTCCAGCGGAAAGAGGCCACAAAAGCGGGTGGGCTATAGCCTTGGGGGTGGGGCTGGCCAACCGTCCGCGGACTCGGAGCAGCGCGAGACTTTGCGGCGCCTCCGTGTGCCAAAAATAGGCCGCGGGCACAGCCGCGCCCAAAAATACCGCCCGAAGGCCGGGCGCCAAGATCGTCCAGCGGAAAGAGGCCACAAAAGCGGGTGGGCTATAGCCTTGGGGGTGGGGCTGGCCAACCGTCCGCGGACTCGGAGCAGCGCGAGACTTTGCGAGCGCCTCCGTGTGCCAAAAATAGGCCTTGGGCACAGCCGCGCCCAAAAATACCCGCCCGAAGGCCGGGCGCCAAGATCGTCCAGCGGAAAGAGGCCACAAAAAGCGGGTGGGCTATAGCCTTGGGGGTGGGGCTGGCCAACCGTCCGCGGGACTCGGGCAGCGCGAGACTTTGCGGCGCCTCCCTGAGCCAAAAATACGCCTCGGTCAAATCCGCCCCCAAAAATACCCGCCCGAAGCCCGGGGCGCCAATATCGTCAAGCGGAAAGAGGCACAAAAAACGGGTGGGCTATAGCCTTGGGGGTGGGGGCTGGCCAACCGTCCGCGGACTCGGAGCAGCGCGAGACTTTGCGGCGCCTCCGTGTGCCAAAAATAGGCCGCGGGCACAGCCGCGCCAAAAAAAAATACCCGCCCGAAGGCGGGCGCCAAGATCGTCCAGCGGAAAGAGGCCACAAAAGCGGGTGGGCTATAGCCTTGGGGGTGGGGCTGGCCAACCGTCCGCGGACTCGGAGCAGCGCGAGACTTTGCGAGCGCCTCCGTGTGCCAAAAATAGGCCGCGGGCACAGCCGCGCCCAAAAATACCCGCCCGAAGGCCGGGCGCCAAGATCGTCGTCAGCGGAAAGAGGCCACAAAAGCGGGTGGGCTATAGCCTTGGGGGTGGGGCTGGCCAACCGTCCGCGGACTCGGAGCAGCGCGAGACTTTGCGAGCGCCTCCGTGTGCCAAAAATAGGCCGCGGACACAGCCGCGCCCAAAAATACCCCCCCGAAGGCCGGGCGCCAAGATCGTCCAGCGGAAAGAGGCACAAAAGCGGGTGGGCTATAGCCTTGGGGGTGGGGCTGGCCAACCGTCCGCCGGACTCGGGCAGCGCGAGACTTTGCGAGCGCCTCCGTGTGCCAAAAATAGGCCGCGGGCACAGCCGCGCCCAAAATACCCGCCCGAAGGCCGGGCGCCAAGATCGTCCAGCGGAAAGAGGCCACAAAAGCGGGTGGGCTATAGCCTTGGGGGTGGGGCTGGCCAACCGTCCGCGGACTCGGGCAGCGCGAGACTTTGCGGCGCCTCCGTGTGCCAAAAATAGGCCGCGGGCACAGCCGCGCCCAAAAATACCGCCCGAAGGCCGGGCGCCAAGATCGTCCAGCGGAAAGAGGCCACAAAAGCGGTGGGCTATAGCCTTGGGGGTGGGGCTGGCCAACCGTCCGCCCGGACTCGGAGCAGCGCGAGACTTTGCGAGCGCCTCCGTGTGCCAAAAATAGGCCGGGCACAGCCGCGCCCAAAATACCCGCCCGAAGGCCGGGCGCCAAGATCGTCCAGCGGAAAGAGGCCACAAAAGCGGGTGGGCTATAGCCTTGGGGGGTGGGGCTGGCCAACCGTCCGCGGACTCGGAGCAGCGCGAGACTTTGCGGCGCCTCCGTGTGCCAAAAATAGGCCTTGAGGCACAGCCGCGCCCAAAAATACCCGCCCGAAGGCCGGGCGCCAAGATCGTCCAGCGGAAAGAGGCCACAAAAGCGGGTGGGCTATAGCCTTGGGGGTGGGGCTGGCCAACCGTCCGCGGACTCGGGCAGCGCGAGACTTTGCGGCGCCTCCGTGTGCCAAAAATAGGCGCGGGCACAGCCGCGCCAAAAATACCCGCCCGAAGGCCGGGCGCCAAGATCGTCCAGCGGAAAGAGGCCACAAAAGCGGGTGGGCTATAGCCTTGGGGGTGGGGCTGGCCAACCGTCCGCGGACTCGGGCAGCGCGAGACTTTGCGAGCGCCTCCGTGTGCCAAAAATAGGCCGCGGGCACAGCCGCGCCAAAAATACCCGCCCGAAGGCCGGGCGCCAAGATCGTCCAGCGGAAAGAGGCCACAAAAGCGGGTGGGCTATAGCCTTGGGGGTGGGGCTGGCCAACCGTCCGCGGACTCGGAGCAGCGCGAGACTTTGCGAGCGCCTCCGTGTGCCAAAAATAGGCGCGGGCACAGCCGCGCCCAAAATATACCCGCCCGAAGGCCGGGCGCCAAGATCGTCCAGCGGAAAGAGGCCACAAAAGCGGGTGGGCTATAGCCTTGGGGGTGGGGCTGGCCAACCGTCCGCGGACTCGGAGCAGCGCGAGACTTTGCGAGGCGCCTCCGTGTGCCAAAAATAGGCGCGGGCACAGCCGCGCCCAAAATACCCGCCCGAAGGCCGGGCGCCAAGATCGTCCAGCGGAAAGAGGCCACAAAAGCGGGTGGGCTATAGCCTTGGGGGTGGGGCTGGCCAACCGTCCGCGGACTCGGGCAGCGCGAGACTTTGCGGCGCCTCCGTGTGCCAAAAATAGGCCTTGGGCACAGCCGCGCCCAAAAATACCCGCCCGAAGGCCGGGCGCCAAGATCGTCCAGCGGAAAGAGGCCACAAAAGCGGGTGGGCTATAGCCTTGGGGGTGGGGCTGGCCAACCGTCCGCGGACTCGGGCAGCGCGAGACTTTGCGAGGCGCCTCCGTGTGCCAAAAATAGGCCGCGGGCACAGCCGCGCCAAAAATACCCGCCCGAAGGCCGGCGCCAAGATCGTCCAGCGGAAAGAGGCCACAAAAGCGGGTGGGCTATAGCCTTGGGGGTGGGGCTGGCCAACCGTCCGCGGACTCGGAGCAGCGCGAGACTTTGCGGCGCCTCCGTGTGCCAAAAATAGGCCGGGCACAGCCGCGCCCAAAAATACCCGCCCGAAGGCCGGGCGCCAAGATCGTCCAGCGGAAAGAGGCCACAAAAGCGGGTGGGCTATAGCCTTGGGGGTGGGGCTGGCCAACCGTCCGCGGACTCGGAGCAGCGCGAGACTTTGCGGCGCCTCCGTGTGCCAAAAATAGGCCGCGGGCACAGCCGCGCCCAAAAATACCCGCCCGAAGGCCGGGCGCCAAGATCGTCCAGCGGAAAGAGGCCACAAAAAGCGGGTGGGCTATAGCCTTGGGGGTGGGGCTGGCCAACCGTCCGCGGACTCGGGCAGCGCGAGACTTTGCGAGCGCCTCCGTGTGCCAAAAATAGGCCTTGGGCACAGCCGCGCCCAAAATACCCGCCCGAGGCCGGGCGCCAAGATCGTCCAGCGGAAAGAGGCCACAAAAGCGGGTGGGCTATAGCCTTGGGGGTGGGGCTGGCCAACCGTCCGCGGACTCGGAGGCAGCGCGAGACTTTGCGAGGCGCCTCCGTGTGCCAAAAATAGGCGCGGGCACACAGCGCCAAAAATACCCGCCCGAAGGCCGGGCGCCAAGATCGTCCAGCGGAAAGAGGCCACAAAAGCGGGTGGGCTATAGCCTTGGGGGTGGGGCTGGCCAACCGTCCGCGGACTCGGAGCAGCGCGAGACTTTGAGGCGCCTCCGTGTGCCAAAAATAGGCCTTGGGCACAGCCGCGCCAAAAATACCCGCCCGAAGGCCGGGCGCCAAGATCGTCCAGCGGAAAGAGGCACAAAAGCGGGTGGGCTATAGCCTTGGGGGTGGGGCTGGCCAACCGTCCGCGGACTCGGAGCAGCGCGAGACTTTGCGGCGCCTCCGTGTGCCAAAAATAGGCCGCGGGCACAGCCGCGCCCAAAATACCCGCCCGAAGGCCGGGCGCCAAGATCGTCCAGCGGAAAGAGGCCACAAAAGCGGGTGGGCTATAGCCTTGGGGGTGGGGCTGGCCAACCGTCCGCGGACTCGGGCAGCGCGAGACTTTGCGAGCGCCTCCGTGTGCCAAAAATAGGCGCGGGCACAGCCGCGCCCAAAATATACCGCCCGAAGGCCGGGCGCCAAGATCGTCCAGCGGAAAGAGGCCACAAAAGCGGGTGGGCTATAGCCTTGGGGGTGGGGCTGGCCAACCGTCCGCGGGACTCGGAGCAGCGCGAGACTTTGCGGCGCCTCCGTGTGCCAAAAATAGGCCGCGGGCACAGCCGCGCCCAAAATACCCGCCCGAAGGCCGGCGCCAAGATCGTCCAGCGGAAAGAGGCCACAAAAGCGGGTGGGCTATAGCCTTGGGGGTGGGGCTGGCCAACCGTCCGCGGACTCGGAGCAGCGCGAGACTTTGCGGCGCCTCCGTGTGCCAAAAATAGGCCTTGGGCACAGCCGCGCCCAAAAATACCCGCCCGAAGGCCGGGCGCCAAGATCGTCCAGCGGAAAGAGGCCACAAAAGCGGGTGGGCTATAGCCTTGGGGGTGGGGCTGGCCAACCGTCCGCGGACTCGGAGCAGCGCGAGACTTTGCGAGCGCCTCCGTGTGCCAAAAATAGGCGCGGGCACAGCCGCGCCCAAAAATACCCGCCCGAGGCCGGGCGCCAAGATCGTCCAGCGGAAAGAGGCCACAAAAGCGGGTGGGCTATAGCCTTGGGGGTGGGGCTGGCCAACCGTCCGCGGACTCGGAGCAGCGCGAGACTTTGCGGCGCCTCCGTGTGCCAAAAATAGGCCGCGGGCACAGCCGCGCCCAAAAATACCCGCCCGAAGGCCGGGCGCCAAGATCGTCCAGCGGAAAGAGGCCACAAAAGCGGGTGGGCTATAGCCTTGGGGGTGGGGCTGGCCAACCGTCCGCGGGACTCGGAGCAGCGCGAGACTGCGGCGCCTCCGTGTGCCAAAAATAGGCCGCGGGCACAGCCGCGCCCAAAAATACCCGCCCGGAGGCCGGGCCGCCAAGATCGTCCAGCGGAAAGAGGCCACACAAAAGCGGGTGGGCTATAGCCTTGGGGGTGGGGCTGGCCAACCGTCCGCGGACTCGGAGCAGCGCGAGACTGCGGCGCCTCCGTGTGCCAAAAATAGGCCGCGGGCACAGCCGCGCCCAAAAATACCCGCCCGAAGGCCGGGCGCCAAGATCGTCCAGCGGAAAGAGGCCACAAAAGCGGGTGGGCTATAGCCTTGGGGGTGGGGCTGGCCAACCGTCCGCGGACTCGGAGCAGCGCGAGAGACTTTGCGAGGCGCCTCCGTGTGGAAAAAATAGGCCGCGGGCACAGCCGTGCCCAAAAATACCCGCCCGCAGGCCGGGCGCCAAGATCGTCCAGCGGAAAGAGGCCACAAAAGCGGGTGGGCTATAGCCTTGGGGGTGGGGCTGGCCAACCGTCCGCGGACTCGGAGCAGCGCGAGACTTTGCGAGCGCCTCCGTGTGCCAAAAATAGGCGCGGGCACAGCCGCGCCCAAAATACCCGCCCGAAGGCCGGGCGCCAAGATCGTCCAGCGGAAAGAGGCCACAAAAGCGGGTGGGCTATAGCCTTGGGGGTGGGGCTGGCCAACCGTCCGCGGACTCGGAGCAGCGCGAGACTTTGCGAGCGCCTCCGTGTGCCAAAAATAGGCCGCGGGCACAGCGCCCAAAAATACCCGCCCGAGGCCGGGCGCCAAGATCGTCCAGCGGAAAGAGGCCACAAAAGCGGGTGGGCTATAGCCTTGGGGGTGGGGCTGGCCAACCGTCCGCGCGGACTCGGAGCAGCGCGAGACTTTGCGGGCGCCTCCGTGTGCCAAAAATAGGCCGCGGGCACAGCCGCGCCAAAAATACCCGCCCGAAGGCCGGGCGCCAAGATCGTCCAGCGGAAAGAGGCCACAAAAGCGGGTGGGCTATAGCCTTGGGGGTGGGGCTGGCCAACCGTCCGCGGACTCGGGCAGCGCGAGACTTTGCGAGCGCCTCCGTGTGCCAAAAATAGGCCGCGGGCACAGCCGCGCCCAAAAATACCCGCCCGAAGGCCGGGCGCCAAGATCGTCCAGCGGAAAGAGGCCACAAAAGCGGGTGGGCTATAGCCTTGGGGGTGGGGCTGGCCAACCGTCCGCGGACTCGGGCAGCGCGAGACTTTGCGAGCGCCTCCGTGTGCCAAAAATAGGCGCGGGCACAGCCGCGCCCAAAAATACCCGCCCGAAGGCCGGGCGCCAAGATCGTCCAGCGGAAAGAGGGCACAAAAGCGGGTGGGCTATAGCCTTGGGGGTGGGGCTGGCCAACCGTCCGCGGACTCGGAGCAGCGCGAGACTTTGCGAGCGCCTCCGTGTGCCAAAAATAGGCCTTGGGCACAGCCGCGCCCAAAAATACCCGCCCGAAGGCGGGCGCCAAGATCGTCCAGCGGAAAGAGGCCACAAAAGCGGGTGGGCTATAGCCTTGGGGGTGGGGCTGGCCAACCGTCCGCGGACTCGGAGCAGCGCGAGACTTTGCGAGCGCCTCCGTGTGCCAAAAATAGGCCGGGCACAGCCGCGCCCAAAATACCCGCCCGAAGGCCGGGCGCCAAGATCGTCCAGCGGAAAGAGGCCAAAAGCGGGTGGGCTATAGCCTTGGGGGTGGGGCTGGCCAACCGTCCGCGGACTCGGAGCAGCGCGAGACTTTGCGGCGCCTCCGTGTGCCAAAAATAGGCCTTGGGCACAGCCGCGCCCAAAATACCCGCCCGAAGGCCGGGCGCCAAGATCGTCCAGCGGAAAGAGGCCACAAAAGCGGGTGGGCTATAGCCTTGGGGGTGTGGGCTGGCCAACCGTCCGCGGACTCGGAGCAGCGCGAGACTTTGCGGCGCCTCCGTGTGCCAAAAATAGGCCGCGGGCACAGCCGCGCCCAAAATACCCGCCCGAAGGCCGGGCGCCAAGATCGTCCAGCGGAAAGAGGCCACAAAAAGCGGGTGGGCTATAGCCTTGGGGGTGGGGCTGGCCAACCGTCCGCGGACTCGGAGCAGCGCGAGACTTTGCGGCGCCTCCGTGTGCCAAAAATAGGCCGCGGGCACAGCCGCGCCCAAAAATACCCGCCCGAAGGCCGGGCGCCAAGATCGTCCAGCGGAAAGAGGCCACAAAAGCGGGTGGGCTATAGCCTTGGGGGTGGGGCTGGCCAACCGTCCGCGGACTCGGAGCAGCGCGAGACTTTGCGAGCGCCTCCGTGTGCCAAAAATAGGCCTTGGCACAGCCGCGCCAAAAATACCCGCCCGAAGGCCGGGCGCCAAGATCGTCCAGCGGAAAGAGGCCACAAAAGCGGGTGGGCTATAGCCTTGGGGGTGGGGCTGGCCAACCGTCCGCGGACTCGGGCAGCGCGAGACTTTGCGGCGCCTCCGTGTGCCAAAAATAGGCCGCGGGCACAGCCGCGCCCAAAAATACCCGCCCGAGGCCGGGCGCCAAGATCGTCCAGCGGAAAGAGGCCACAAAAGCGGGTGGGCTATAGCCTTGGGGGTGGGGCTGGCCAACCGTCCGCGGACTCGGAGCAGCGCGAGACTTTGCGAGCGCCTCCGTGTGCCAAAAATAGGCCTTGGGCACAGCCGCGCCCAAAAATACCCGCCCGAAGGCCGGGCGCCAAGATCGTCCAGCGGAAAGAGGCCACAAAAGCGGGTGGGCTATAGCCTTGGGGGTGGGGCTGGCCAACCGTCCGCGGACTCGGGCAGCGCGAGACTTTGCGGCGCCTCCGGGTGCCAAAAATCGGCCGCGGGCCCCGCCGCGCCAAAAACCCCCCCCGAAGGCCGGGCGCCAAGATCGTCCAGCGGAAAGAGGCACAAAAGCGGGTGGGCTATAGCCTTGGGGGTGGGGCTGGCCAACCGTCCGCGGACTCGGGCAGCGCGAGACTTTGCGAGGCGCCTCCGTGTGCCAAAAATAGGCGCGGGCACAGCCGCGCCCAAAATACCCGCCCGAAGGCCGGGCGCCAAGATCGTCCAGCGGAAAGAGGCCACAAAAGCGGGTGGGCTATAGCCTTGGGGGTGGGGCTGGCCAACCGTCCGCGGACTCGGGCAGCGCGAGACTTTGCGAGCGCCTCCGTGTGCCAAAAATAGGCCGCGGGCACAGCCGCGCCCAAAATACCCGCCCGAAGGCCGGCGCCAAGATCGTCCAGCGGAAAGAGGCCACAAAAGCGGGTGGGCTATAGCCTTGGGGGTGGGGCTGGCCAACCGTCCGCGGACTCGGAGCAGCGCGAGACTTTGCGGCGCCTCCGTGTGCCAAAAATAGGCCGCGGGCACAGCCGCGCCCAAAAATACCCGCCCGAAGGCCGGGCGCCAAGATCGTCCAGCGGAAAGAGGCCACAAAAGCGGGTGGGCTATAGCCTTGGGGGTGGGGCTGGCCAACCGTCCGCGGGACTCGGGCAGCGCGAGACTTTGCGAGGCGCCTCCGTGTGCCAAAAATAGGCCTTGGGCACAGCCGCGCCAAAATACCCGCCCGAAGGCCGGGCGCCAAGATCGTCCAGCGGAAAGAGGCCACAAAAGCGGGTGGGCTATAGCCTTGGGGGTGGGGCTGGCCAACCGTCCGCGGACTCGGGCAGCGCGCGAGACTTTGCGGCGCCTCCGTGTGCCAAAAATAGGCCGCGGGCACAGCCGCGCCCAAAAATACCCGCCCGAAGGCCGGGCGCCAAGATCGTCCAGCGGAAAGAGGCCACAAAAGCGGGTGGGCTATAGCCTTGGGGGTGGGGCTGGCCAACCGTCCGCGGGACTCGGGCAGCGCGAGACTTTGCGGCGCCTCCGTGTGCCAAAAATAGGCCTTGGGCACAGCCGCGCCCAAAAATACCCGCCCGAAGGCCGGGCGCCAAGATCGTCCAGCGGAAAGAGGCCACAAAAGCGGGTGGGCTATAGCCTTGGGGGTGGGGCTGGCCAACCGTCCGCGGACTCGGGCAGCGCGAGACTTTGCGAGGCGCCTCCGTGTGCCAAAAATAGGCCGCGGGCACAGCCGCGCCCAAAATACCCGCCCGAAGGCCGGGCGCCAAGATCGTCCAGCGGAAAGAGGCCACAAAAGCGGGTGGGCTATAGCCTTGGGGGTGGGGCTGGCCAACCGTCCGCGGACTCGGAGCAGCGCGAGACTTTGCGAGCGCCTCCGTGTGCCAAAAATAGGCCTTGGGCACAGCCGCGCCCAAAAATACCCGCCCGAAGGCCGGGCGCCAAGATCGTCCAGCGGAAAGAGGCCACAAAAGCGGGTGGGCTATAGCCTTGGGGGTGGGGCTGGCCAACCGTCCGCCGCGGACTCGGAGCAGCGCGAGACTTTGCGAGCGCCTCCGTGTGCCAAAAATAGGCCGCGGGCACAGCCGCGCCCAAAAATACCCGCCCGAGGCCGGGCGCCAAGATCGTCCAGCGGAAAGAGGCCACAAAAGCGGGTGGGCTATAGCCTTGGGGGTGGGGCTGGCCAACCGTCCGCGGGACTCGGGCAGCGCGAGACTTTGCGGCGCCTCCGTGTGCCAAAAATAGGCCGCGGGCACAGCCGCGCCCAAAAATACCCGCCCGAAGGCCGGGCGCCAAGATCGTCCAGCGGAAAGAGGCCACAAAAGCGGGTGGGCTATAGCCTTGGGGGTGGGGCTGGCCAACCGTCCGCGGACTCGGAGCAGCGCGAGACTTTGCGGCGCCTCCGTGTGCCAAAAATAGGCCTTGAGCACAGCCGCGCCAAAAATACCCGCCCGAAGGCCGGGCGCCAAGATCGTCCAGCGGAAAGAGGCCACAAAAGCGGGTGGGCTATAGCCTTGGGGGTGGGGCTGGCCAACCGTCCGCGGACTCGGAGCAGCGCGAGACTTTGCGGCGCCTCCGTGTGCCAAAAATAGGCCTTGGGCACAGCCGCGCCCAAAAATACCCGCCCGAAGGCCGGGCGCCAAGATCGTCCAGCGGAAAGAGGCCACAAAAGCGGGTGGGCTATAGCCTTGGGGGTGGGGCTGGCCAACCGTCCGCGGACTCGGAGCAGCGCGAGACTTTGAGGCGCCTCCGTGTGCCAAAAATAGGCGCGGGCACAGCCGCGCCCAAAATACCCGCCCGAGGCCGGGCGCCAAGATCGTCCAGCGGAAAGAGGCCACAAAAGCGGGTGGGCTATAGCCTTGGGGGTGGGGCTGGCCAACCGTCCGCGGACTCGGGCAGCGCGAGACTTTGCGAGCGCCTCCGTGTGCCAAAAATAGGCCGCGGGCACAGCCGCGCCCAAAAATACCCGCCCGAAGGCCGGGCGCCAAGATCGTCCAGCGGAAAGAGGCCACAAAAGCGGGTGGGCTATAGCCTTGGGGGTGGGGCTGGCCAACCGTCCGCGGACTCGGAGCAGCGCGAGACTTTGCGGCGCCTCCGTGTGCCAAAAATAGGCGCGGGCACAGCCGCGCCAAAAATACCCGCCCGAAGGCGGGCGCCAAGATCGTCCAGCGGAAAGAGGCCACAAAAGCGGGTGGGCTATAGCCTTGGGGGTGGGGCTGGCCAACCGTCCGCGGACTCGGGCAGCGCGAGACTTTGCGAGGCGCCTCCGTGTGCCAAAAATAGGCGCGGGCACAGCAGCGCCCAAATACCCGCCCGAAGGCCGGGCGCCAAGATCGTCCAGCGGAAAGAGGCACAAAAGCGGTGGGCTATAGCCTTGGGGGTGGGGCTGGCCAACCGTCCGCGGACTCGGGCAGCGCGAGACTTTGCGAGCGCCTCCGTGTGCCAAAAATAGGCCTTGGGCACAGCCGCGCCAAAAATACCCGCCCGAAGGCCGGGCGCCAAGATCGTCCAGCGGAAAGAGGCCACAAAAGCGGGTGGGCTATAGCCTTGGGGGTGGGGCTGGCCAACCGTCCGCGGACTCGGAGCAGCGCGAGACTTTGCGAGGCGCCTCCGTGTGCCAAAAATAGGCCTTGGGCACAGCCGCGCCCAAAATACCCGCCCGAAGGCCGGGCGCCAAGATCGTCCAGCGGAAAGAGGCCACAAAAGCGGGTGGGCTATAGCCTTGGGGGTGGGGCTGGCCAACCGTCCGCGGACTCGGGCAGCGCGAGACTTTGCGGCGCCTCCGTGTGCCAAAAATAGGCGCGGGCACAGCCGCGCCCAAAAATACCCGCCCGAAGGCCGGGCGCCAAGATCGTCCAGCGGAAAGAGGCCAAAAGCGGGTGGGCTATAGCCTTGGGGGTGGGGCTGGCCAACCGTCCGCGGACTCGGAGCAGCGCGAGACTTTGCGGCGCCTCCGTGTGCCAAAAATAGGCCGCGGGCACAGCCGCGCCCAAAATACCCGCCCGAAGGCCGGGCGCCAAGATCGTCCAGCGGAAAGAGGCCACAAAAGCGGGTGGGCTATAGCCTTGGGGGTGGGGCTGGCCAACCGTCCGCGGACTCGGAGCAGCGCGAGACTTTGCGAGCGCCTCCGTGTGCCAAAAATAGGCCGCGGGCACAGCCGCGCCCAAAATACCCGCCCGAAGGCCGGGCGCCAAGATCGTCCAGCGGAAAGAGGCCACAAAAGCGGGTGGGCTATAGCCTTGGGGGTGGGGCTGGCCAACCGTCCGCGGACTCGGGCAGCGCGAGACTTTGCGAGCGCCTCCGTGTGCCAAAAATAGGCCGCGGGCACAGCCGCGCCCAAAATACCCGCCCGAAGGCCGGGCGCCAAGATCGTCCAGCGGAAAGAGGCCACAAAAGCGGGTGGGCTATAGCCTTGGGGGTGGGGCTGGCCAACCGTCCGCGGACTCGGGCAGCGCGAGACTTTGCGAGGCGCCTCCGTGTGCCAAAAATAGGCCGCGGGCACAGCCGCGCCCAAAAATACCCGCCCGAAGGCCGGGCGCCAAGATCGTCCAGCGGAAAGAGGCCACAAAAGCGGGTGGGCTATAGCCTTGGGGGTGGGGCTGGCCAACCGTCCGCGGACTCGGAGCAGCGCGAGACTGCGAGCGCCTCCGTGTGCCAAAAATAGGCCTTGGGCACAGCCGCGCCCAAAAATACCCGCCCGAAGGCCGGGCGCCAAGATCGTCCAGCGGAAAGAGGCCACAAAAGCGGGTGGGCTATAGCCTTGGGGGTGGGGCTGGCCAACCGTCCGCGGACTCGGGCAGCGCGCGAGACTTTGCGGCGCCTCCGTGTGCCAAAAATAGGCCGCGGGCACAGCCGCGCCCAAAATACCCGCCCGAGGCCGGGCGCCAAGATCGTCCAGCGGAAAGAGGCCACAAAAGCGGGTGGGCTATAGCCTTGGGGGTGGGGCTGGCCAACCGTCCGCGGACTCGGAGCAGCGCGAGACTTTGCGGCGCCTCCGTGTGCCAAAAATAGGCCTTGGGCACAGCCGCGCCCCAAAAATACCCGCCCGAAGGCCGGGCGCCAAGATCGTCCAGCGGAAAGAGGCCACAAAAGCGGGTGGGCTATAGCCTTGGGGGTGGGGCTGGCCAACCGTCCGCGGACTCGGAGCAGCGCGAGACTGCGAGGCGCCTCCGTGTGCCAAAAATAGGCGCGGGCACAGCCGCGCCCAAAATACCCGCCCGAAGGCGGGCGTCAAGATCGTCCAGCGGAAAGAGGCCACAAAAGCGGGTGGGCTATAGCCTTGGGGGTGGGGCTGGCCAACCGTCCGCGGACTCGGGCAGCGCGAGACTTTGCGAGCGCCTCCGTGTGCCAAAAATAGGCCGCGGGCACAGCCGCGCCCAAAAATACCCGCCCGAAGGCGGGCGCCAAGATCGTCCAGCGGAAAGAGGCCACAAAAGCGGGTGGGCTATAGCCTTGGGGGTGGGGCTGGCCAACCGTCCGCGGACTCGGAGCAGCGCGAGACTTTGCGAGCGCCTCCGTGTGCCAAAAATAGGCCTTGGGCACAGCCGCGCCCAAAATACCCGCCCGAAGGCCGGGCGCCAAGATCGTCCAGCGGAAAGAGGCCACAAAAGCGGGTGGGCTATAGCCTTGGGGGTGGGGCTGGCCAACCGTCCGCGGACTCGGAGCAGCGCGAGACTTTGCGGCGCGCCTCCGTGTGCCAAAAATAGGCCGCGGGCACAGCCGCGCCCAAAAATACCCGCCCGAAGGCCGGGCGCCAAGATCGTCCAGCGGAAAGAGGCCACAAAAGCGGGTGGGCTATAGCCTTGGGGGTGGGGCTGGCCAACCGTCCGCGGACTCGGAGCAGCGCGAGACTGCGCGGCGCCTCCGTGTGCCAAAAATAGGCCTTGGGCACAGCCGCGCCAAAATACCCGCCCGAGGCGGGGCGCCAAGATCGTCCAGCGGAAAGAGGCCACAAAAGCGGGTGGGCTATAGCCTTGGGGGTGGGGCTGGCCAACCGTCCGCGGACTCGGAGCAGCGCGAGACTTTGCGAGCGCCTCCGTGTGCCAAAAATAGGCCTTGGGCACAGCCGCGCCAAAAATACCCGCCCGAAGGCCGGGCGCCAAGATCGTCCAGCGGAAAGAGGCCACAAAAGCGGGTGGGCTATAGCCTTGGGGGTGGGGCTGGCCAACCGTCCGCGGACTCGGGCAGCGCGAGACTTTGCGAGGCGCCTCCGTGTGCCAAAAATAGGCCGCGGGCACAGCCGCGCCCAAAAATACCCGCCCGAAGGCCGGGCGCCAAGATCGTCCAGCGGAAAGAGGCCACAAAAGCGGGTGGGCTATAGCCTTGGGGGTGGGGCTGGCCAACCGTCCGCCGGACTCGGGCAGCGCGAGACTTTGCGAGCGCCTCCGTGTGCCAAAAATAGGCCGCGGGCACAGCCGCGCCCAAAAATACCCGCCCGAAGGCCGGGCGCCAAGATCGTCCAGCGGAAAGAGGCCACAAAAGCGGGTGGGCTATAGCCTTGGGGGTGGGGCTGGCCAACCGTCCGCGGACTCGGAGCAGCGCGAGACTTTGCGGCGCCTCCGTGTGCCAAAAATAGGCCGCGGGCACAGCCGCGCCCAAAATACCCGCCCGAAGGCCGGGCGCCAAGATCGTCCAGCGGAAAGAGGCCACAAAAGCGGGTGGGCTATAGCCTTGGGGGTGGGGCTGGCCAACCGTCCGCGGACTCGGGCAGCGCGAGACTTTGCGGCGCCTCCGTGTGCCAAAAATAGGCGCGGGCACAGCCGCGCCCAAAATACCCGCCCGAAGGCCGGGCGCCAAGATCGTCCAGCGGAAAGAGCCACAAAAGCGGGTGGGCTATAGCCTTGGGGGTGGGGCTGGCCAACCGTCCGCGGACTCGGAGCAGCGCGAGACTTTGCGAGCGCCTCCGTGTGCCAAAAATAGGCCTTGGGCACAGCCGCGCCCAAAAATACCCGCCCGAAGGCCGGGCGCCAAGATCGTCCAGCGGAAAGAGGCCACAAAAGCGGGTGGGCTATAGCCTTGGGGGTGGGGCTGGCCAACCGTCCGCGGACTCGGAGCAGCGCGCGAGACTTTGCGGCGCCTCCGTGTGCCAAAAATAGGCCTTGGGCACAGCCGCGCCCAAAATACCCGCCCGAAGGCCGGGCGCCAAGATCGTCCAGCGGAAAGAGGCCACAAAAGCGGGTGGGCTATAGCCTTGGGGGTGGGGGCTGGCCAACCGTCCGCGGACTCGGAGCAGCGCGAGACTTTGCGAGGCGCCTCCGTGTGCCAAAAATAGGCCGCGGGCACAGCCGCGCCAAAAATACCCGCCCGAAGGCCGGGCGCCAAGATCGTCCAGCGGAAAGAGGCCACAAAAGCGGGTGGGCTATAGCCTTGGGGGTGGGGCTGGCCAACCGTCCGCGGACTCGGGCAGCGCGAGACTTTGCGAGCGCCTCCGTGTGCCAAAAATAGGCCTTGGGCACAGCCGCGCCAAAAATACCCGCCCGAAGGCCGGGCGCCAAGATCGTCCAGCGGAAAGAGGCCACAAAAGCGGGTGGGCTATAGCCTTGGGGGTGGGGCTGGCCAACCGTCCGCGGACTCGGGCAGCGCGAGACTTTGCGAGCGCCTCCGTGTGCCAAAAATAGGCCGCGGGCACAGCCGCGCCAAAAATACCCGCCCGAGGCCGGGCGCCAAGATCGTCCAGCGGAAAGAGGCCACAAAAGCGGGTGGGCTATAGCCTTGGGGGTGGGGCTGGCCAACCGTCCGCGGACTCGGAGCAGCGCGAGACTTTGCGAGCGCCTCCGTGTGCCAAAAATAGGCCGGGCACAGCCGCGCCCAAAAATAACCCGCCCGAAGGCCGGGCGCCAAGATCGTCCAGCGGAAAGAGGCCACAAAAGCGGGTGGGCTATAGCCTTGGGGGTGGGGCTGGCCAACCGTCCGCGGACTCGGAGCAGCGCGAGACTTTGCGGCGCCTCCGTGTGCCAAAAATAGGCCGCGGGCACAGCCGCGCCCAAAATACCCGCCCGAAGGCCGGGCGCCAAGATCGTCCAGCGGAAAGAGGCCACAAAAGCGGGTGGGCTATAGCCTTGGGGGTGGGGCTGGCCAACCGTCCGCGGACTCGGAGCAGCGCGAGACTTTGCGGCGCCTCCGTGTGCCAAAAATAGGCCGCGGGCACAGCCGCGCCCAAAAATACCCGCCCGAAGGCCGGGCGCCAAGATCGTCCAGCGGAAAGAGGCCACAAAAGCGGGTGGGCTATAGCCTTGGGGGTGGGGCTGGCCAACCGTCCGCGGACTCGGAGCAGCGCGAGACTTTGCGGCGCCTCCGTGTGCCAAAAATAGGCCTTGGCACAGCCGCGCCAAAAATACCCGCCCGAAGGCCGGGCGCCAAGATCGTCCAGCGGAAAGAGGCCACAAAAGCGGGTGGGCTATAGCCTTGGGGGTGGGGCTGGCCAACCGTCCGCGGACTCGGAGCAGCGCGAGACTTTGCGAGGCGCCTCCGTGTGCCAAAAATAGGCCTTGGGCACAGCCGCGCCCAAAATACCCGCCCGAAGGCCGGGCGCCAAGATCGTCCAGCGGAAAGAGGCCACAAAAGCGGGTGGGCTATAGCCTTGGGGGTGGGGCTGGCCAACCGTCCGCGGACTCGGAGCAGCGCGAGACTTTGCGAGCGCCTCCGTGTGCCAAAAATAGGCCTTGAGCAGCCGCGCCCAAAATACCCGCCCGAAGGCCGGGCGCCAAGATCGTCCAGCGGAAAGAGGCCACAAAAGCGGGTGGGCTATAGCCTTGGGGGTGGGGCTGGCCAACCGTCCGCGGACTCGGGCAGCGCGAGACTTTGCGGCGCGCTCCGTGTGCCAAAAATAGGCCGCGGGCACAGCCGCGCCCAAAAATACCCGCCCGAAGGCCGGGCGCCAAGATCGTCCAGCGGAAAGAGGCCACAAAAGCGGGTGGGCTATAGCCTTGGGGGTGGGGCTGGCCAACCGTCCGCGGACTCGGAGCAGCGCGAGACTTTGCGAGCGCCTCCGTGTGCCAAAAATAGGCCTTGGGCACAGCCGCGCCCAAAAATACCCGCCCGAAGGCCGGGCGCCAAGATCGTCCAGCGGAAAGAGGCCACAAAAGCGGGTGGGCTATAGCCTTGGGGGTGGGGCTGGCCAACCGTCCGCGGACTCGGGCAGCGCGAGACTTTGCGGCGCCTCCGTGTGCCAAAAATAGGCCGCGGGCACAGCCGCGCCAAAAATACCCG
This sequence comes from Citrus sp. QX-2021, assembly GCA_030444885.1. Lineage (NCBI taxonomy): Eukaryota > Viridiplantae > Streptophyta > Magnoliopsida > Sapindales > Rutaceae > Citrus > Citrus sp. QX-2021. Next base: position 26,281 of record JAUJEF010000497.1, on the reverse strand, counting down.
CCCGAGGCCGGGCGCAAGATCGTCCAGCGGAAAGAGGCCACAAAAGCGGGTGGGCTATAGCCTTGGGGGTGGGGCTGGCCAACCGTCCGCGGACTCGGAGCAGCGCGAGACTTGCGAGCGCCTCCGTGTGCCAAAAATAGGCCGCGGGCACAGCCGCGCCCAAAAATACCCGCCCGAAGGCCGGGCGCCAAGATCGTCCAGCGGAAAGAGGCCACAAAAGCGGGTGGGCTATAGCCTTGGGGGTGGGGCTGGCCAACCGTCCGCGGGACTCGGAGCAGCGCGAGACTTTGCGGCGCCTCCGTGTGCCAAAAATAGGCCTTGGGCACAGCCGCGCCAAAAATACCCGCCCGAAGGCCGGGCGCCAAGATCGTCCAGCGGAAAGAGGCCACAAAAGCGGGTGGGCTATAGCCTTGGGGGTGGGGCTGGCCAACCGTCCGCGGACTCGGGCAGCGCGAGACTTTGCGGCGCCTCCGTGTGCCAAAAATAGGCGCGGGCACAGCCGCGCCAAAATACCCGCCCGAAGGCGGGGCGCCAAGTCGTCCAGCGGAAAGAGGCCACAAAAGCGGGTGGGCTATAGCCTTGGGGGTGGGGCTGGCCAACCGTCCGCCGCGGACTCGGGCAGCGCGAGACTTTGCGGCGCCTCCGTGTGCCAAAAATAGGCGCGGGCACAGCCGCGCCAAAAAACCGCCCGAAGGCCGGGCGCCAAGATCGTCCAGCGGAAAGAGGCCACAAAAGCGGGTGGGCTATAGCCTTGGGGGTGGGGCTGGCCAACCGTCCGCGGACTCGGAGCAGCGCGAGACTTTGCGGCGCCTCCGTGTGCCAAAAATAGGCCGCGGGCACAGCCGCGCCCAAAAATACCCGCCCGAAGGCCGGGCGCCAAGATCGTCCAGCGGAAAGAGGCCACAAAAGCGGGTGGGCTATAGCCTTGGGGGTGGGGCTGGCCAACCGTCCGCGGACTCGGAGCAGCGCGAGACTTTGCGGCGCCTCCGTGTGCCAAAAATAGGCGCGGGCACAGCCGCGCCCAAAATACCCGCCCGAAGGCCGGGCGCCAAGATCGTCCAGCGGAAAGAGGCCACAAAAGCGGGTGGGCTATAGCCTTGGGGGTGAGGCTGGCCAACTGGCCAACCGTCCGCCCGGACTCGGGCAGCGCGAGACTTTGCGGCGCCTCCGTGTGCCAAAAATAGGCCTTGGGCACAGCCGCGCCCAAAAATACCCGCCGAAGGCCGGGCGCCAAGATCGTCCAGCGGAAAGAGGCCACAAAAGCGGGTGGGCTATAGCCTTGGGGGTGGGGCTGGCCAACCGTCCGCGGGACTCGGGCAGCGCGAGACTTTGCGAGGCGCCTCCGTGTGCCAAAAATAGGCCTTGGGCACAGCCGCGCCCAAAAATACCCGCCCGAAGGCCGGGCGCCAAGATCGTCCAGCGGAAAGAGGCCACAAAAGCGGGTGGGCTATAGCCTTGGGGGTGGGGCTGGCCAACCGTCCGCGGACTCGGGCAGCGCGAGACTTTGCGGCGCCTCCGTGTGCCAAAAATAGGCCTTGGGCACAGCCGCGCCCAAAAATACCCGCCCGAAGGCCGGGCGCCAAGATCGTCCAGCGGAAAGAGGCCACAAAAGCGGGTGGGCTATAGCCTTGGGGGTGGGGCTGGCCAACCGTCCGCGGACTCGGAGCAGCGCGAGACTTTGCGAGCGCCTCCGTGTGCCAAAAATAGGCCTTGGGCACAGCCGCGCCCAAAAATACCCGCCCGAGGCCGGGCGCCAAGATCGTCCAGCGGAAAGAGGCCACAAAAGCGGGTGGGCTATAGCCTTGGGGGTGGGGCTGGCCAACCGTCCGCGGACTCGGGCAGCGCGAGACTTTGCGAGCGCCTCCGTGTGCCAAAAATAGGCGCGGGCACAGCCGCGCCCAAAATACCCGCCCGAAGGCGGGCGCCAAGATCGTCCAGCGGAAAGAGGCCACAAAAGCGGGTGGGCTATAGCCTTGGGGGTGGGGCTGGCCAACCGTCCGCGGACTCGGAGCAGCGCGAGACTTTGCGGCGCCTCCGTGTGCCAAAAATAGGCTTGCAGGCAGCGCGCCCAAAATACCCGCCGAAGGCCGGGCGCCAAGATCGTCCAGCGGAAAGAGGCCACAAAAGCGGGTGGGCTATAGCCTTGGGGGTGGGGCTGGCCAACCGTCCGCGGACTCGGGCAGCGCGAGACTTTGCGAGCGCCTCCGTGTGCCAAAAATAGGCCTTGGGCACAGCCGCGCCCAAAATACCCGCCCGAAGGCCGGGCGCCAAGATCGTCCAGCGGAAAGAGGCCACAAAAGCGGGTGGGCTATAGCCTTGGGGGTGGGGCTGGCCAACCGTCCGCGGACTCGGAGCAGCGCGAGACTTTGCGGCGCCTCCGTGTGCCAAAAATAGGCTGCGGGCACAGCCGCGCCCAAAAATACCCGCCCGAAGGCCGGGCGCCAAGATCGTCCAGCGGAAAGAGGCCACAAAAGCGGGTGGGCTATAGCCTTGGGGGTGGGGCTGGCCAACCGTCCGCGGACTCGGGCAGCGCGAGACTTTGCGAGCGCCTCCGTGTGCCAAAAATAGGCCTTGGGCACAGCCGCGCCCAAAATACCCGCCCGAAGGCGGCGCCAAGATCGTCCAGCGGAAAGAGGCCACAAAAGCGGGTGGGCTATAGCCTTGGGGGTGGGGCTGGCCAACCGTCCGCGGACTCGGAGCAGCGCGAGACTTTGCGGCGCCTCCGTGTGCCAAAAATAGGCGCGGGCACAGCCGCGCCAAAAATACCCGCCCGAAGGCCGGGCGCCAAGATCGTCCAGCGGAAAGAGGCCACAAAAAAGCGGGTGGGCTATAGCCTTGGGGGTGGGGCTGGCCAACCGTCCGCGGACTCGGAGCAGCGCGAGACTTTGCGGCGCCTCCGTGTGCCAAAAATAGGCGCGGGCACAGCCGCGCCCAAAAATACCCGCCCGAAGGCGGGCGCCAAGATCGTCCAGCGGAAAGAGGCCACAAAAGCGGGTGGGCTATAGCCTTGGGGGTGGGGCTGGCCAACCGTCCGCGGACTCGGAGCAGCGCGAGACTTTGCGAGGCGCCTCCGTGTGCCAAAAATAGGCCGCGGGCACAGCCGCCGCGCCCAAAATACCCGCCCGAAGGCCGGGCGCAAGATCGTCCAGCGGAAAGAGGCCACAAAAAGCGGGTGGGCTATAGCCTTGGGGGTGGGGCTGGCCAACCGTCCGCGGACTCGGAGCAGCGCGAGACTTTGCGGCGCCTCCGTGTGCCAAAAATAGGCCTTGGGCACAGCCGCGCCCAAAATACCCGCCCGAAGGCCGGGCGCCAAGATCGTCCAGCGGAAAGAGGCCACAAAAGCGGGTGGGCTATAGCCTTGGGGGTGGGGCTGGCCAACCGTCCGCGGACTCGGAGCAGCGAGAGACTGCGGCGCCTCCGTGTGCCAAAAATAGGCGCGGGCACAGCCGCGCCCAAAAATACCCGCCCGAAGGCCGGGCGCCAAGATCGTCCAGCGGAAAGAGGCCACAAAAGCGGGTGGGCTATAGCCTTGGGGGTGGGGCTGGCCAACCGTCCGCGGGACTCGGGCAGCGCGAGACTTTGCGGCGCCTCCGTGTGCCAAAATAGGCCTTGGGCACAGCCGCGCCAAAATACCCGCCCGAAGGCGGGCGCCAAGATCGTCCAGCGGAAAGAGGCCACAAAAGCGGGTGGGCTATAGCCTTGGGGGTGGGGCTGGCCAACCGTCCGCGGGACTCGGAGCAGCGCGAGACTGCGAGCGCCTCCGTGTGCCAAAAATAGGCCGCGGCACAGCCGCGCCAAAAATACCCGCCCGAGGCCGGGCGCCAAGATCGTCCAGCGGAAAGAGGCCACAAAAGCGGGTGGGCTATAGCCTTGGGGGTGGGGCTGGCCAACCGTCCGCGGACTCGGAGCAGCGCGAGACTTTGCGAGGCGCCTCCGTGTGCCAAAAATAGGCCGCGGGCACAGCCGCGCCCAAAATACCCGCCCGAAGGCAGGCGCCAAGATCGTCCAGCGGAAAGAGGCCACAAAAGCGGGTGGGCTATAGCCTTGGGGGTGGGGCTGGCCAACCGTCCGCGGGACTCGGAGCAGCGCGAGACTTTGCGAGCGCCTCCGTGTGCCAAAAATAGGCCGCGGGCACAGCCGCGCCCAAAATACCCGCCCGAAGGCCGGGCGCCAAGATCGTCCAGCGGAAAGAGGCCACAAAAGCGGGTGGGCTATAGCCTTGGGGGTGGGGCTGGCCAACCGTCCGTCGCGGACTCGGAGCAGCGCGAGACTTTGCGGCGCCTCCGTGTGCCAAAAATAGGCCTTGGGCACAGCCGCGCCCAAAATACCCGCCCGAAGGCCGGGCGCCAAGATCGTCCAGCGGAAAGAGGCCACAAAAGCGGGTGGGCTATAGCCTTGGGGGTGGGGCTGGCCAACCGTCCGCGGACTCGGAGCAGCGCGAGACTGCGAGCGCCTCCGTGTGCCAAAAATAGGCCGCGGGCACAGCGCCCAAAAAAATACCCGCCCGAAGGCCGGGCGCCAAGATCGTCCAGCGGAAAGAGGCCACAAAAGCGGGTGGGCTATAGCCTTGGGGGTGGGGCTGGCCAACCGTCCGCGGACTCGGAGCAGCGCGAGACTTTGCGGCGCCTCCGTGTGCCAAAAATAGGCGCGGGCACAGCCGCGCCCAAAAATACCCGCCCGAAGGCCGGGCGCCAAGATCGTCCAGCGGAAAGAGGCCACAAAAGCGGGTGGGCTATAGCCTTGGGGGTGGGGCTGGCCAACCGTCCGCGGACTCGGGCAGCGCGAGACTTTGCGAGCGCCTCCGTGTGCCAAAAATAGGCGCGGGCACAGCCGCGCCAAAAATACCCGCCCGAAGGCGGGCGCCAAGATCGTCCAGCGGAAAGAGGCCACAAAAGCGGGTGGGCTATAGCCTTGGGGGTGGGGCTGGCCAACCGTCCGCGGACTCGGAGCAGCGCGAGACTTTGCGAGCGCCTCCGTGTGCCAAAAATAGGCCTTGGGCACAGCCGCGCCCAAAAATACCCGCCCGAAGGCGGGCGCCAAGATCGTCCAGCGGAAAGAGGCCACAAAAGCGGGTGGGCTATAGCCTTGGGGGTGGGGCTGGCCAACCGTCCGCGGACTCGGAGCAGCGAGACTTTGCGGCGCGCCTCCGTGTGCCAAAAATAGGCCGCGGGCACAGCCGCGCCCAAAAATACCCGCCCGAAGGCCGGGCGCCAAGATCGTCCAGCGGAAAGAGGCCACAAAAGCGGGTGGGCTATAGCCTTGGGGGTGGGGCTGGCCAACCGTCCGCGGACTCGGAGCAGCGCGAGACTTTGCGAGGCGCCTCCGTGTGCCAAAAATAGGCCGCGGGCACAGCCGCGCCAAAATACCCGCCCGAAGGCCGGGCGCCAAGATCGTCCAGCGGAAAGAGGGCACAAAAGCGGGTGGGCTATAGCCTTGGGGGTGGGGCTGGCCAACCGTCCGCGGACTCGGGCAGCGCGAGACTTTGCGAGGCGCCTCCGTGTGCCAAAAATAGGCCGCGGGCACAGCCGCGCCAAAAATACCCGCCCGAAGGCCGGGCGCCAAGATCGTCCAGCGGAAAGAGGCCACAAAAGCGGGTGGGCTATAGCCTTGGGGGTGGGGCTGGCCAACCGTCCGCCCGGACTCGGAGCAGCGCGAGACTGCGAGCGCCTCCGTGTGCCAAAAATAGGCGCGGGCACAGCCGCGCCAAAAATACCCGCCCGAAGGCCGGGCGCCAAGATCGTCCAGCGGAAAGAGGCCACAAAAGCGGGTGGGCTATAGCCTTGGGGGTGGGGCTGGCCAACCGTCCGCGGACTCGGAGCAGCGCGAGACTTTGCGGCGCCTCCGTGTGCCAAAAATAGGCCGCGGGCACAGCCGCGCCAAAAATACCCGCCCGAAGGCCGGGCGCCAAGATCGTCCAGCGGAAAGAGGCCACAAAAGCGGGTGGGCTATAGCCTTGGGGGTGGGGCTGGCCAACCGTCCGCGGACTCGGAGCAGCGCGAGACTGCGAGGCGCCTCCGTGTGCCAAAAATAGACCAGCGGGCACAGCCGCGCCCAAAAATACCCGCCCGAAGGCCGGGCGCCAAGATCGTCCAGCGGAAAGAGGCCTCAAAATCGGGTGGGCTATAGCCTTGGGGGTGGGGCTGGCCAACCGTCCGCGGACTCGGAGCAGCGCGAGACTTTGCGAGGCGCCTCCGTGTGCCAAAAATAGGCGCGGGCACAGCCGCGCCCAAAATACCCGCCCGAAGGCCGGGCGCCAAGATCGTCCAGCGGAAAGAGGCCACAAAAGCGGGTGGGCTATAGCCTTGGGGGTGGGGCTGGCCAACCGTCCGCGGACTCGGGCAGCGCGAGACTTTGCGGCGCCTCCGTGTGCCAAAAATAGGCCGCGGGCACAGCCGCGCCAAAAATACCCGCCCGAAGGCCGGGCGCCAAGATCGTCCAGCGGAAAGAGGCCACAAAAGCGGGTGGGCTATAGCCTTGGGGGTGGGGCTGGCCAACCGTCCGCGGACTCGGAGCAGCGCGAGACTTTGCGAGCGCCTCCGTGTGCCAAAAATAGGCGCGGGCACAGCCGCGCCAAAAATACCCGCCCGAAGGCCGGGCGCAAGATCGTCCAGCGGAAAGAGGCCACAAAAGCGGGTGGGCTATAGCCTTGGGGGTGGGGCTGGCCAACCGTCCGCGGACTCGGGCAGCGCGAGACTGCGAGGCGCCTCCGTGTGCCAAAAATAGGCGCGGGCACAGCCGCGCCCAAAAATACCCGCCCGAAGGCCGGGCGCCAAGATCGTCCAGCGGAAAGAGGGCACAAAAGCGGGTGGGCTATAGCCTTGGGGGTGGGGCTGGCCAACCGTCCGCGGACTCGGAATGCCGCGAGACTTTGCGAGCGCCTCCGTGTGCCAAAAATAGGCCGCGGGCACAGCCGCGCCCAAAAATACCCGCCCGAGGCCGGGCGCCAAGATCGTCCAGCGGAAAGAGGCCACAAAAGCGGGTGGGCTATAGCCTTGGGGGTGGGGCTGGCCAACTTCGTCCGCGGACTCGGAGCAGCGCGAGACTGCGGCGCCTCCGTGTGCCAAAAATAGGCCGCGGGCACAGCCGCGCCCAAAAATACCCGCCCGAAGGCCGGGCGCCAAGATCGTCCAGCGGAAAGAGGCCACAAAAGCGGGTGGGCTATAGCCTTGGGGGTGGGGCTGGCCAACCGTCCGCGGACTCGGAATGGCGCGAGACTTTGCGGCGCCTCCGTGTGCCAAAAATAGGCCGCGGGCACAGCCGCGCCAAAAATACCCGCCCGAAGGCCGGGCGCCAAGATCGTCCAGCGGAAAGAGGCCACAAAAGCGGGTGGGCTATAGCCTTGGGGGTGGGGCTGGCCAACCGTCCGCGGACTCGGAATGGCGCGAGACTTTGCGGCGCCTCCGTGTGCCAAAAATAGGCCTTGGGCACAGCCGCGCCCAAAAATACCCGCCCGAAGGCCGGGCGCCAAGATCGTCCAGCGGAAAGAGGCCACAAAAGCAGGTGGGCTATAGCCTTGGGGGTGGGGCTGGCCAACCGTCCGCGGACTCGGGCAGCGCGAGACTTTGCGAGGCGCCTCCGTGTGCCAAAAATAGGCCGCGGGCACAGCCGCGCCCAAAATACCCGCCCGAAGGCGGGGCGCCAAGATCGTCCAGCGGAAAGAGGCCACAAAAGCGGGTGGGCTATAGCCTTGGGGGTGGGGCTGGCCAACCGTCCGCGGACTCGGAATGGCGCGAGACTTTGCGAGGCGCCTCCGTGTGCCAAAAATAGGCCTTGAGCACAGCCGCGCCCAAAATACCCGCCCGAAGGCCGGGCGCCAAGATCGTCCAGCGGAAAGAGGCCACAAAAGCGGGTGGGCTATAGCCTTGGGGGTGGGGCTGGCCAACCGTCCGCCGGACTCGGAATGGCGCGAGACTTTGCGAGCGCCTCCGTGTGCCAAAAATAGGCCGCGGGCACAGCCGCGCCCAAAAATACCCGCCCGAAGGCCGGGCGCCAAGTCGTCCAGCGGAAAGAGGCCACAAAAGCGGGTGGGCTATAGCCTTGGGGGTGGGGCTGGCCAACCGTCCGCGGACTCGGAGCAGCGCGAGACTGCGAGGCGCCTCCGTGTGCCAAAAATAGGCCGCGGGCACAGCCGCGCCCAAAATACCCGCCCGAGGCCGGGCGCCAAGATCGTCCAGCGGAAAGAGGCCACAAAAGCGGGTGGGCTATAGCCTTGGGGGTGGGGCTGGCCAACCGTCCGCGGACTCGGAATGGCGAGACTTTGCGAGGCGCCTCCGTGTGCCAAAAATAGGCCTTGGGCACAGCCGCGCCCAAAAATACCCGCCCGAGGCCGGGCGCCAAGATCGTCCAGCGGAAAGAGGCCACAAAAGCGGGTGGGCTATAGCCTTGGGGGTGGGGCTGGCCAACCGTCCCGCGGACTCGGAATGGCGCGAGACTTTGCGAGGCGCCTCCGTGTGCCAAAAATAGGCGCGGGCACAGCCGCGCCCAAAATACCCGCCGAAGGCAGGCGCCAAGATTCGTCCAGCGGAAAGAGGCCACAAAAGCGGGTGGGCTATAGCCTTGGGGGTGGGGCTGGCCAACCGTCCGCGGACTCGGGCAGCGCGAGACTTTGCGAGCGCCTCCGTGTGCCAAAAATAGGCCTTGGGCACAGCCGCGCCCAAAAATACTCGCCCGAAGGCAGGCGCCAAGATCGTCCAGCGGAAAGAGGCCACAAAAGCGGGTGGGCTATAGCCTTGGGGGTGGGGCTGGCCAACCGTCCGCGGACTCGGAGCGGCGCGAGACTTTGCGGCGCCTCCGTGTGCCAAAAATAGGCCTTGGGCACAGCCGCGCCCAAAAATACCCGCCCGAAGGCCGGGCGCCAAGATCGTCCAGCGGAAAGAGGCCACAAAAGCGGGTGGGCTATAGCCTTGGGGGTGGGGCTGGCCAACCGTCCGCCGGACTCGGAGCAGCGCGAGACTTTGCGAGCGCCTCCGTGTGCCAAAAATAGGCGCGGGCACAGCAGCGCCAAAAATACCCGCCCGAAGGCCGGGCGCCAAGATCGTCCAGCGGAAAGAGGCCACAAAAGCAGGTGGGCTATAGCCTTGGGGGTGGGGCTGGCCAACCGTCCGCCGGACTCGGAATGGCGCGAGACTTTGCGAGCGCCTCCGTGTGCCAAAAATAGGCCGCGGGCACAGCCGCGCCAAAAATACCCGCCCGAAGGCCGGGCGCCAAGATCGTCCAGCGGAAAGAGGCCACAAAAGCGGGTGGGCTATAGCCTTGGGGGTGGGGCTGGCCAACCGTCCGCGGGACTCGGAATGGCGCGAGACTTTGCGAGCGCCTCCGTGTGCCAAAAATAGGCCTTGAGGCACAGCCGCGCCCAAAATACCCGCCCGAAGGCCGGGCGCCAAGATCGTCCAGCGGAAAGAGGCCACAAAAGCGGGTGGGCTATAGCCTTGGGGGTGGGGCTGGCCAACCGTCCGCGGACTCGGAGCAGCGCGAGACTGCGAGGCGCCTCCGTGTGCCAAAAATAGGCGCGGGCACAGCCGCGCCCAAAATACCCGCCCGAAGCCGGGCGCCAAGATCGTCCAGCGGAAAGAGGCCACAAAAGCGGGTGGGCTATAGCCTTGGGGGTGGGGCTGGCCAACCGTCCGCGGACTCGGAATGGCGCGACTTTGCGAGCGCCTCCGTGTGCCAAAAATAGACCGCGGGCACAGCCGCGCCAAAAATACCCGCCCGAGGCCGGGCGCCAAGATCGTCCAGCGGAAAGAGGCCACAAAAGCGGGTGGGCTATAGCCTTGGGGGTGGGGCTGGCCAACCGTCCGCGGACTCGGGCAGGCGCGAGACTTTGCGGCGCCTCCGTGTGCCAAAAATAGGCGCGGGCACAGCCGCGCCCAAAATACCCGCCCGAAGGCCGGGCGCCAAGATCGTCCAGCGGAAAGAGGCCACAAAAGCAGGTGGGCTATAGCCTTGGGGGTGGGGCTGGCCAACCGTCCGCCGGACTCGGAATGGCGCGAGACTTTGCGAAGCGCCTCCGTGTGCCAAAAATAGGCCGCGGGCACAGCCGCGCCAAAAATACCCGCCCGAAGGCCGGGCGCCAAGATCGTCCAGCGGAAAGAGGCCACAAAAGCGGGTGGGCTATAGCCTTGGGGGTGGGGCTGGCCAACCGTCCGCGGACTCGGAATGGGCAGCGCGAGACTTTGCGGGCGCCTCCGTGTGCCAAAAATAGGCCGCGAACACAGCCGCGCCCAAAAATACCCGCCCGAAGGCCGGGCGCCAAGATCGTCCAGCGGAAAGAGGCCACAAAAGCGGGTGGGCTATAGCCTTGGGGTGGGGCTGGCCAACCGTCCGCGGACTCGGAGCGGCGCGAGACTTTGCGGCGCCTCCGTGTGCCAAAAATAGGCCGAGGCACAGCTTGCGCCAAAAATACCCGCCCGAAGGCAGGCGCCAAGATCGTCCAGCGGAAAGAGGCCACAAAAGCGGGTGGGCTATAGCCTTGGGGGTGGGGCTGGCCAACCGTCCGCGGACTCGGAGGCAGCGCGAGACTTTGCGGCGCCTCCGTGTGCCAAAAATAGGCCGCGGGCACAGCCGCGCCCAAAAATACCCGCCCGAAGGCCGGGCGCCAAGATCGTCCAGCGGAAAGAGGCCACAAAAGCGGGTGGGCTATAGCCTTGGGGGTGGGGCTGGCCAACCGTCCGCGGACTCGGAGCAGCGCGAGAGACTGCGGCGCCCTCCGTGTGCCAAAAATAGGCCTTGGGCACAGCCGCGCCAAAAATACCCGCCCGAAGGCCGGGCGCCAAGATCGTCCAGCGGAAAGAGGCCACAAAAGCGGGTGGGCTATAGCCTTGGGGGTGGGGCTGGCCAACCGTCCGCGGACTCGGAGCAGCGCGAGACTTTGCGAAAGCGCCTCCGTGTGCCAAAAATAGGCCCGGGCACAGCCGCGCCCAAAAATACCCGCCCGAAGGCCGGGCGCCAAGATCGTCCAGCGGAAGAGGCCACAAAAGCGGGTGGGCTATAGCCTTGGGGGTGGGGCTGGCCAACCGTCCGCGGACTCGGAATGGCGCGAGACTTTGCGGCGCCTCCGTGTGCCAAAAATAGGCCTTGGGCACAGCCGCGCAAAATACCCGCCCGAAGGCCGGGCGCCAAGATCGTCCAGCGGAAAGAGGCCACAAAAGCGGGTGGGCTATAGCCTTGGGGGTGGGGCTGGCCAACCGTCCGCGGACTCGGAATGGCGCGAGACTTTGCGAGCGCCTCCGTGTGCCAAAAATAGGCCGCGGGCACAGCCGCGCCAAAATACCCGCCCGAGGCCGGGCGCCAAGATCGTCCAGCGGAAAGAGGCCACAAAAGCGGGTGGGCTATAGCCTTGGGGGTGGGGCTGGCCAACCGTCCGCGGACTCGGAATGCGCGAGACTTTGCGGCGCCTCCGTGTGCCAAAAATAGGCCGCGGGCACAGCCGCGCCCAAAATACCCGCCCGAGGCCGGGCGCCAAGATCGTCCAGCGGAAAGAGGCCACAAAAGCGGGTGGGCTATAGCCTTGGGGGTGGGGCTGGCCAACCGTCCGCCGGACTCGGAATGGCGCGAGACTGCGAGGCGCCTCCGTGTGCCAAAAATAGACCGCGGGCACAGCCGCGCCAAAAATACCCGCCCGAAGGCCGGGCGCCAAGATCGTCCAGCGGAAAGAGGCCACAAAAGCGGGTGGGCTATAGCCTTGGGGGTGGGGCTGGCCAACCGTCCGCGGACTCGGAATGGCGCGAGACTTTGCGAGCGCCTCCGTGTGCCAAAAATAGGCCGCGGGCACAGCCGCGCCAAAATACCCGCCCGAGGCCGGGCGCCAAGTCGTCCAGCGGAAAGAGGCCACAAAAGCGGGTGGGCTATAGCCTTGGGGGTGGGGCTGGCCAACCGTCCGCGGACTCGGAATGGCGCGAGACTGCGGCGCCTCCGTGTGCCAAAAATAGGCCGCGGGCACAGCGCGCGCCAAAAATACCCGCCCGAAGGCCGGGCGCCAAGTCGTCCAGCGGAAAGAGGCCACAAAAGCGGGTGGGCTATAGCCTTGGGGGTGGGGCTGGCCAACCGTCCGCCCGGACTCGGAATGGCGCGAGACTGCGAGGCGCCTCCGTGTGCCAAAAATAGGCCTTGAGCACAGCGCGCGCCCAAAAATACCCGCCCGAAGGCCGGGCGCCAAGATCGTCCAGCGGAAAGAGGCCACAAAAGCGGGTGGGCTATAGCCTTGGGGGTGGGGCTGGCCAACCGTCCGCCCGGACTCGGAATGGCGCGAGACTTTGCGAGGCGCCTCCGTGTGCCAAAAATAGGCCGCGGGCACAGCCGCGCCCAAAATACCCGCCCGAAGGCCGGGCGCCAAGATCGTCCAGCGGAAAGAGGCCACAAAAGCGGGTGGGCTATAGCCTTGGGGGTGGGGCTGGCCAACCGTCCGCGGGACTCGGAATGGCGCGAGACTTTGCGAGGCGCCTCCGTGTGCCAAAAATATAGGCAGCGGGCACAGCCGCCAAAAATACCCGCCCGAAGGCAGGGCGCCAAGTTCGTCCAGCGGAAAGAGGCCACAAAAGCGGGTGGGCTATAGCCTTGGGGGTGGGGCTGGCCAACCGTCCGCCGGACTCGGCAATGGCGCGAGACTTTGCGAGCGCCTCCGTGTGCCAAAAATAGGCCGCGAGCACAGCCGCGCCAAAAATACCGCCCGAAGGCCGGGCGCCAAGGATCGTCCAGCGGAAAGAGGCCACAAAAGCGGGTGGGCTATAGCCTTGGGGGTGGGGCTGGCCAACCGCGGACTCGTCCGCGGACTCGGAATGGCGCGAGACTTTGCGGCGCGCCTCCGTGTGCCAAAAATAGGCCGCGGGCACAGCCGCGCCCAAAAATACCGCGCCCGAAGGCAGGGGCGCCAAGTCCGTCCAGCGGAAAGAGGCCACAAAAGCGGGTGGGCTATAGCCTTGGGGGTGGGGCTGGCCAACCGTCCGCGGACTCGGAATGGCGCGAGACTTTGCGGCGCCTCCGTGTGCCAAAAATAGGCCGCGAGCACAGCCGCGCCAAAAATACCCGCCCGAAGGCCGGGCGCCAAGACCGTCCAGCGGAAAGAGGCCACAAAAGCAGGTGGGCTATAGCCTTGGGGGTGGGGCTGGCCAACTTCGTCCGCGGACTCGGAATGGCGCGAGACTTTGCGGCGCCTCCGTGTGCCAAAAATAGGCCTTGGGCACAGCCGCGCCAAAAATACCCGCCCGAAGGCCGGGCGCCAAGATCGTCCAGCGGAAAGAGGCCACAAAAGCGGGTGGGCTATAGCCTTGGGGGTGGGGCTGGCCAACAAATCCGCGGACTCGGAATGGCGCGAGACTTTGCGAGGCGCCTCCGTGTGCCAAAAATAGGCCGCGAGCTGCCGCGCCCAAAAATACCCGCCCGAAGGCCGGGCGCCAAGGTCGTCCAGCGGAAAGAGGCCACAAAAGCGGGTGGGCTATAGCCTTGGGGGTGGGGCTGGCCAACCGTCCGCGGGACTCGGAATGGCGCGAGACTTTGCGAGCGCCTCCGTGTGCCAAAAATAGGCCCTTGGGCACAGCCGCGCAAATACCCGCCCGAAGGCCGGGCGCCAAGAGATCGTCCAGCGGAAAGAGGCCACAAAAGCGGGTGGGCTATAGCCTTGGGGGTGGGGCTGGCCAACTTCGTCCGCCGGACTCCGGAATGGCGCGAGACTTTCAGCGAAAGCGCCTCCGTGTGCCAAAAATAGGCCGCGGGCACAGCGCGCGCCCAAAAATACCCGCCCGAAGGCCGGGCGCCAAGTTCGTCCAGCGGAAAGAGGCCACAAAAGCGGGTGGGCTATAGCCTTGGGGGTGGGGCTGGCCAACCGTCGTCCGCGGACTCGGAATGGCGCGAGACTTTGCGGCGCCTCCGTGTGCCAAAAATAGGCCGCGAGGCACAGCCGCGCCAAAAATACCGCCCGAGGGCGGGCGCCAAGATCGTCCAGCGGAAGAGGCCACAAAAGCGGGTGGGCTATAGCCTTGGGGGTGGGGCTGGCCAACAAATCCGCGGACTCGGAATGGCGCGAGACTTTGCGAGGCGCCTCCGTGTGCCAAAAATAGGCCTTGGGCACAGCGCGCCAAAATACCCGCCCGAAGGCCGGGCGCCAAGATTCGTCCAGCGGAAAGAGGCCACAAAAGCGGGTGGGCTATAGCCTTGGGGGTGGGGCTGGCCAACTTCGTCCGCGGACTCGGAATGGCGCGAGACTTTGCGGGCGCCTCCGTGTCCAAAAAAATAGGCCGCAGGCACAGCCGCGCCCAAAATACCCGCCCGAGGCCGGGCGCCAAGACCGTCCAGCGGAAAGAGGCCACAAAAGCGGGTGGGCTATAGCCTTGGGGGTGGGGCTGGCCAACCGTCCGCCGGACTCGGAATGGCGCGAGACTTTGCGAGGCGCCTCCGTGTGCCAAAAATAGGCGCGGGCACAGCCGCGCCAAAAATCTCCCGCCCGAAGGCCGGGCGCCAAGATCGTCCAGCGGAAAGAGGCCACAAAAGCGGGTGGGCTATAGCCTTGGGGGTGGGGCTGGCCAACCGTCCCGCCGGACTCGGAATGGCGCGAGACTTTGCGGCGCCTCCGTGTGCCAAAAATAGGCCGAGCACAGCCGCGCCAAAAATACCCGCCCGAAGGCCGGGCGCCAAGTCGTCCAGCGGAAAGAGGCCACAAAAGCGGGTGGGCTATAGCCTTGGGGGTGGGGCTGGCCAACCGTCCGCCGGACTCGGAATGGCGCGAGACTTTGCGAGGCGCCTCCGTGTGCCAAAAATAGGCCGCGGGCACAGCCGCGCCCAAAACCGCTACCCGCCCGAAGGCAGGCGCCAAGTTCGTCCAGCGGAAAGAGGCCACAAAAGCGGGTGGGCTATAGCCTTGGGGGTGGGGCTGGCCAACCGTCCGCGGACTCGGAATGGCGAGAGACTTTGCGGCGCCTCCGTGTGCCAAAAATAGGCGCAGGCACAGCCGCGCCCAAAAATACCCGCCCGAAGGCCGGGCGCCAAGATCGTCCAGCGGAAAGAGGCCACAAAAGCGGGTGGGCTATAGCCTTGGGGGTGGGGCTGGCCAACCGTCCGCCGGACTCGGAATGGCGCGAGACTTTGCGAGGCGCCTCCGTGTGCCAAAAATAGGCCGCGGGCACAGCCGCGCCAAAAATACCCGCCCGAAGGCCGGGCGCCAAGTTCGTCCAGCGGAAAGAGGCCACAAAAAGCGGGTGGGCTATAGCCTTGGGGGTGGGGCTGGCCAACCGTCCGCCCGGACTCGGAATGGCGCGAGACTGCGAGCGCCTCCGTGTGCCAAAAATAGGCGCAGGCACAGCCGCGCCCAAAAATACCCGCCCGAAGGCCGGGCGCCAAGATCGTCCAGCGGAAAGAGGCCACAAAAGCAGGTGGGCTATAGCCTTGGGGGTGGGGCTGGCCAACCGTCCGCGGACTCGGAATGGCGCGAGACTTTGCGGCGCCTCCGTGTGCCAAAAATAGGCCGCGGGCACAGCCGCGCCAAAAATACCAGCCCGAAGGCCGGGCGCCAAGATCGTCCAGCGGAAAGAGGCCACAAAAGCAGGTGGGCTATAGCCTTGGGGGTGGGGCTGGCCAAATCCGCCCGGACTCGGAATGGCGCGAGACTTTGCGGGCGCCTCCGTGTACCAAAAATAGGCCTTGGGCACAGCCGCGCCAAAATACCCGCCCGAAGGCCGGGCGCCAAGGGGGGCTGGCGCCAGCGTCCAGCGGAAAGAGGCCACAAAAGCGGGTGGGCTATAGCCTTGGGGGTGTGGCTGGCCAACCGTCCGCCGGACTCGGAATGGCCGAGACTTTGCGAGCGCCTCCGTGTGCCAAAAATAGACAGCACAGGCACAGCCGCGCCCAAAATACCCGCCCGAGGCCGGGCGCCAAGTTCGTCCAGCGGAAAGAGGCCACAAAAGCGGGTGGGCTATAGCCTTGGGGGTGGGGCTGGCCAACCGTCCGCGGACTCGGAATGGCGCGAGACTTTGAGGCGCCTCCGTGTGCCAAAAATAGGCCGCGAGCACAGCCGCGCCCAAAATACCCGCCCGAGGCCGGGCGCCAAGATTCGTCCAGCGGAAAGAGGCCACAAAAGCAGGTGGGCTATAGCCTTGGGGGTGGGGCTGGCCAACCGTCCGCCGGACTCGGAATGGCGCGAGACTGCGAGCGCCTCCGTGTGCCAAAAATAGGCCGCGGGCACAGCCGCGCCAAAAATACCCGCCCGAAGGCCGGGCGCCAAGGATCGTCCAGCGGAAAGAGGCCACAAAAAGCGGGTGGGCTATAGCCTTGGGGAGTGGGGCTGGCCAGACTTCGTCCGCCGGACTCGAATGGCGCGCGAGACTTTGCGAGGCGCCTCCGTGTGCCAAAAATAGGCGCCCGAGCACAGCCGCGCCAAAAATACCCGCCCGAAGGCCGGGCGCCAAGATCGTCCAGCGGAAAGAGGCCACAAAAGCGGGTGGGCTATAGCCTTGGGGGTGGGGCTGGCCAACCGTCCGCGGACTCGGAATGGCGCGAGACTTTGCGAGGCGCCTCCGTGTGCCAAAAATAGGCCGCGGGCACAGCCGCGCCCAAAAATACCCGCCCGAAGGCCGGGCGCCAAGTTCGTCCAGCGGAAAGAGGCCACAAAAGCGGGTGGGCTATAGCCTTGAGGGGTGGGGCTGGCCAACCGTCCGCGGACTCGGAATGGCGCGAGACTTTGCGGCGCCTCCGTGTGCCAAAAATAGACGCGGGCACAGCCGCGCCCAAAAATACCCGCCCGAAAGGCGGGGCGCCAAGATCGTCCAGCGGAAAGAGGCCACAAAAGCGGGTGGGCTATAGCCTTGGGGGTGGGGCTGGCCAACCGTCCGCGGACTCGGAATGGCGCGAGACTTTGCGAGGCTCCTCCGTGTGCCAAAAATAGGCCGCGGGCACAGCCGCAGCCAAAAATACCCGCCCGAAGGCAGGGCGCCAAGTTCGTCCAGCGGAAAGAGGCCACAAAAGCGGGTGGGCTATAGCCTTGGGGGTGGGGCTGGCCAACCGTCCGTCCGCCCGGACTCGGAATGGCGCGAGACTTTGCGAGCGCCTCCGTGTGCCAAAAATAGGCCGAGGCACAGCCGCGCCAAAATACCCGCCCGAAGGCCGGGCGCCAAGATCGTCCAGCGGAAAGAGGCCACAAAAGCGGGTGGGCTATAGCCTTGGGGGTGGGGCTGGCCAACTTCGTCCGCGGACTCGGAATGGCGCGAGACTTTGCGGCGCCTCCGTGTGCCAAAAATAGGCGCGGGGCACAGCCAGCGCAAAAATACCCGCCCGAAGGCCGGGCGCCAAGTTCGTCCAGCGGAAAGAGGCCACAAAAGCGGGTGGGCTATAGCCTTGGGGGTGGGGCTGGCCAACTTCGTCCGCCGGACTCGGAATGGCGCGAGACTTTGCGGCGCCTCCGTGTGCCAAAAATAGGCCGCGGGCACAGCCGCGCCCAAAAATACCCGCCCGAAGGCCGGGCGCCAAGATCGTCCAGCGGAAAGAGGCCACAAAAGCGGGTGGGCTATAGCCTTGGGGGTGGGGCTGGCCAACAAGTCCGCCCCGGACTCGGAATGGCGCGAGACTGCGAGCGCCTCCGTGTGCCAAAAATAGGCGCGGGCACAGCCGCGCCCAAAAATACCCGCCCGAAGGCCGGGCGCCAAGATCGTCCAGCGGAAAGAGGCCACAAAAACGGGTGGGCTATAGCCTTGGGGGTGGGGCTGGCCAACCGTCCGCCCGACTCGGAATGGCGCGAGACTTTCTGCGGCGCCTCCGTGTGCCAAAAATAGGCGCGGGCACAGCCGCGCCCAAAAATACCCGCCCGAGGCCGGGCGCCAAGGTCGTCCAGCGGAAAGAGGCCACAAAAAGCGGGTGGGCTATAGCCTTGGGGGTGGGGCTGGCCAACCGTCCGCCGGACTCGGAATGGCGCGAGACTTTGCGAGCGCCTCCGTGTGCCACAAATAGGCCACGGTCACAGCCGCCCCCAAAAACACCCGCCCGAAGCCGCCGGCGCCAAGATCGTCCAGCGGAAAGAGGCCACAAAAACGGGTGGGCTATAGCCTTGGGGGTGGGGCTGGCCAACCGTCCGCGGACTCGGAATGGCGCGAGACTTTGCGGCGCCTCCGTGTGCCAAAAATAGGCCGCGAGGCACAGCCGCGCCAAAAATACCCGCCCGAAGGCCGGGCGCCAAGTTCGTCCAGCGGAAAGAGGCCACAAAAGCGGGTGGGCTATAGCCTTGGGGGTGGGGCTGGCCAACCGTCCGCGGACTCGGAATGTGCGCGCGAGACTTTGCGAGGCGCCTCCGTGTGCCAAAAATAGACCCGCAGGCACAGCCGCGCCCAAAAATACCCGCCCGAAGGCCGGGCGCCAAGATCGTCCAGCGGAAAGAGGCCACAAAAGCGGGTGGGCTATAGCCTTGGGGGTGGGGCTGGCCAACCGTCCGCCCGGACTCGGAATGGCGCGAGACTTTGCGGCGCCTCCGTGTGCCAAAAATAGGACGCGGGCACAGCCGCGCCAAAAATACCCGCCCGAAGGCCGGGGCGCCAAGTTCGTCCTTCGGAAATAGTCAACACAAGCCGGTGGGCTAAAGCAATGGGGGGTGGGGCTGGCCTGCTTCGTCCGCCGGACTCGGAATGGCGCGAGACTTTGCGAGCGGCCTCCGTGTGCCAAAAATAGGACCGCGGGCACAGCCGCGCCCAAAATACCCGCCCGAAGGCCGGGCGCCAAGACCGTCCAGCGGAAAGAGGCCACAAAACGGGTGGGCTATAGCCTTGGGGAGTGGGGCTGGCCAACCGTCCGCCGGACTCGGAATGGCGCGAGACTTTGAGGCGCCTCCGTGTGCCAAAAATAGACGCGAACACAGCCGCGCCCAAAATACCCGCCCGAAGGCCGGGCGCCAAGTCGTCCAGCGGAAAGAGGCCACAAAAGCGGGTGGGCTATAGCCTTGGGGGTGGGGCTGGCCAACCGTCCGCCGGACTCGGAATGGCGCGAGACTTTGCGGCGCCTCCGTGTGCCAAAAATAGGCCGCGAGGCACAGCCGCGCCAAAAATACCCGCCCGAAGGCCGGGCGCCAAGACCGTCCAGCGGAAAGAGGCCACAAAGCAGCGGGTGGGCTATAGCCTTGGGAGTGGGGCTGGCCAACCGTCCGCCCCGGACTCGGAATGGCGCGAGACTTTGCGAGGCGCCTCCGTGTGCCAAAAATAGGCAGCGAGCACAGCCGCGCCCAAAAATACCCGCCCAGAAGGCCGGGCGCCAAGATCGTCCAGCGGAAAGAGGCCACAAAGCAGGTGGGCTATAGCCTTGGGGGTGGGGCTGGCCAACTTCGTCCGCGGACTCGGAATGGCGCCAGACTTTGCGCGGGCGCCTCCGTGTGCCAAAAATAGACGCGGGCACAGCCGCCAAAATACCCGCCCGAAGGCCGGGGCGCCAAGTCGTCCAGCGGAAAGAGGCCACAAAAGCAGGTGGGCTATAGCCTTGAGGGGTGGGGCTGGCCAACC
This sequence comes from Citrus sp. QX-2021, assembly GCA_030444885.1. Lineage (NCBI taxonomy): Eukaryota > Viridiplantae > Streptophyta > Magnoliopsida > Sapindales > Rutaceae > Citrus > Citrus sp. QX-2021. The sequence goes on along the minus strand of JAUJEF010000497.1, from coordinate 6,824 downwards.
CGTCCGCCGCGGACTCGAATGGCGCGAGACTTTGCGGCGCCTCCGTGTGCCAAAAATAGACGCGGGCACAGCCGCGCCAAATACCCGCCCGAAGGCCGGGCGCGCAAGTTCGTCCAGCGGAAAGAGGCCACAAGCAGGTGGGCTATAGCCTTGGGGTGGGGCTGGCCAACCGTCCGCCCGGACTCGGAATGGCGCGAGACTTTGCGAGGCGCCTCCGTGTGCATAAAAATGAGCCGCGGGCACAGCAGCGCCAAAAATACCCCCGAGCCCGAAGGCAAGTTCGTCAGCGGCGCCAAAAAGCGGGTCCAGCGGAAAGAGGCCACAAATGGCGCCAGCGGGTGGGCTATAGCCTTGGGGCGTGGGGCTGGCCAACCAGGTCTATAGCCTTGGGGGTGAGGCCCGCGGACTCTTTGAATGGGGCGAACTGCTTGCGCCATCGAGACTTCCAGCGGCGCCTCCAGTGTGCTAAAAATATGAGCGCGGGCAACCGCCGCGGACTCAAAATACCTTGCCGCGAGGCCTCAGGGCGCCAAGATGGGCGTCCCAGCGGAAAGAGGCCACAAAGCGGGTGGGCTATAGCCTATGCAGGTGGGGCTGGCCAACCAATCCATGGACTCGAATGGCGCGAGACTTTGCGAGCGCCTCCGTGTGCCAAAAATAGACGCCCGGGCACAGCAGCAAAAATACCGCCGAAGGCAGGCGCAAGATCGTCCAGCGGAAAGAGGCCACAAAAGCGGGTGGGCTATAGCCTTGGGGGTGGGGCTGGCCAACCGTCCGCCGGACTCGAATGGCGAGAACTTAGCGAGGCGCCTCCGTGTGCCAAAAATAGACAGCGGGCACAGCGCGCCAAAAATACCCGCCGAAGGCCAGGCGCCAAGATCGTCCAGCGGAAAGAGGCCACAAAAAGCAGGTGGGCTATAGCCTTGGGGGTGGGGCTGGCCAACCGTCCGCCGGGACTCGGAATGGCGTGAGACTTTGCGAGGCGCCTCCGTGTGCCAAAAATAGGCCGCGAGCACAGCCAGCGCCAAAATACCCGCCCGAGGCCGGGCGCCAAGATCGTCCAGCGGAAAGAGGCCACAAAAAGCAGGTGGGCTATAGCCTTGGGGGAGTGAGGCTGGCCAACCGTCCCGCGGACTCGGAATGGCGCGAGACTTCCGCGAGCGCCTCCGTGTGCCAAAAATAGACCTTGGGCACAGCCGCGCCCAAAAATACCGGCCGAAGGCAGGGCGCCAAGATTCGTCCAGCGGAAAGAGGCCACAAAAGCGGGTGGGCTATAGCCTTGGGGGTGGGGGCTGGCCAACCGTCCGCGGACTCGGAATGGCGCGAGACTTTGCGAGGCGCCTCCGTGTGCCAAAAATAGACGCAGGCACAGCAGCGCAAAAATACCCGCCCGAAGGCCGGGCGCCAAGTTCGTCCAGCGGAAAGAGGCCACAAAAGCAGGTGGGCTATAGCCTTGGGGCGTGGGGCTGGCCAACTTCGTCCGCGGACTCGAATGGCGCGAGACTTTGCGGCGCCTCCGTGTGCCAAAAATAGACCGCGAGCACAGCGCGCCAAAATCTCTCGCCCGAAGGCAGGGGCGCCAAGATCGTCCAGCGGAAAGAGGCCACAAAGCGGGTGGGCTATAGCCTTGGGGGTGGGGCTGGCCAACTTGTCCGCCGGACTCGGAATGGCGCGAGACTTTGCGGCGCCTCCGTGTGCCAAAAATAGGCGCGGGCACAGCGCGCTTAAAAATACCCGCCCGAAGGCGGGGCGCCAGTTCGTCCAGCGGAAAGAGGCCACAAAAGCGGGTGGGCTATAGCAGCAGGGGATGTGGGGCTGGCCAACCGTCCGCGGACTCGGAATGGCGCGAGACTTTGCGAGCGCCTCCGTGTGCCAAAAATAGGCCGCTTGAGCACAGCAGCGCAAAATACCCCCGAAGGCAGGGCGCCAAGTTCGTCCAGCGGAAAAGAGGCCACAAAAGCGGGTGGGCTATGGCCTTGGGGGTGGGGCTGGCCAACCGTCCGCCCACGGACTCGGAATGGCGCGAGACTTTGCGAGGCGCCTCCGTGTGCCAAAAATAGACCTTGAGCACAGCCAGCGCAAAAATACCCGCCCGAAGGCCGGGCGCCAAGTCGTCCAGCGGAAAGAGGCCACAAAAGCAGGTGGGCTATAGCCTTGGGGGGTGGGGCTGGCCAACTTCGTCCGCGGACTCGGAATGGCGTGAGACTTTGCGAGAAAGCGCCTCCGTGTGCCAAAAATAGGCCGCGGGCACAGCCGCGCCAAAAATACCCGCCGAAGGCCGGGCGCCAAGATCGTCAGCGGAAAGAGGCCACAAAAAGCGGGTGGGCTATAGCCTTGGGGCGTGGGGCTGGCCAACCGTCCGCCGGACTCGGAATGGCGCGAGACTTTGCGAGCGCCTCCGTGTGCCAAAAATAGACCGCGGGCACAGCCGCGCCAAATACCAGCCCGAAGGCCGGGCGCCAAGATTCGTCCCGAGGCGGAAAGAGGCCACAAAGCAGGTGGGCTATAGCCTTGGGGCGTGGGGCTGGCCAACTTCGTCCGCGGACTCGGAATGGCGCGAGACTTTGCGAGCGCCTCCGTGTGCCAAAAATAGGCCGCAGGCACAGCCGCGCCCAAAATACCCGCCCGAGGCCGGGCGCCAAGGTCGTCCAGCGGAAAGAAGCCCAAAGCAGGTGGGCTATAGCCTTGGGGGTGGGGCTGGCCAACCGTCCGCGGACTCGAATGGCGCGAGACTTTGCGGCGCCTCCGTGTGCCAAAAATAGGCCCTTGGGCACTGCCAGCGCAAAATACCCGCCCGAGGCCGGGCGCCAAGTTCGTCCCAGCGGAAAGAGGCCCTGTGGGTGGGCTATAGCCTTGAGGGTGGGGCTGGCCAACCGTCCGCGGACTCGAATGGCGCGAGACTTTGCGGGCGCCTCCGTGTGCCAAAAATAGGCGCGGGCACAGCCGCGCCCAAAATACCCGCCCGAGGCCGGGCGCAAGATTCGTCCAGCGGAAAGAGGCCACAAAAGCGGGTGGGCTATAGCCTTGGGAATGGGGCTGGCCAACTCCAAAGCCGCGGACTCGGCCCAAATGGCGCGAGACTTTAAATCGAGGCGCCTCAAGTGTGGGCAAAAATGGGCCAGTGTGGCCGCGGGCACAGGCTGCGCCAGCAAAATACCCGCCCAGAAAGCCGGGCGCCAACGCGCTTCGTCCAGGCGGAAAGAGGCCACGGAAAAGCGGGTGGGCTATAGCCTTGGGGGTGAGGGCTGCCAGCAAATCCGCCCGGACTCGGAATGGCGTGAACTTTACGAGCGCCTCCGTGTGCCAAAAATAGGCCGCGGGCACAGCCGCGCCATAAAAATACCCGCCGAAGGCCGGGCGCCAAGATCGTCCAGCGGAAAGAGGCCACAAGCAGATGGAGCTATAGCCTTGGGGGTGGGGCTGGCCAACTTCGTCCGCCGGACTCGGAATGGCGCGAGACTGCGAGCGCCTCCGTGTGCCAAAAATAGGCCTTGAACTGGCCGCCCAAAAATCCCGCCCGAAGGCCGAGGCGCCAAGATCGTCCAGCGGAAAGAGGCCCAAAGCAGGTGGGCTATAGCCTTGCTTGGGGCGTGGGGCTGGCCAACTCCGTCCGCCGGACTCGGAATGAGCGCGAGACTGCGGGGCGCCTCCGTGTGCCAAAAATAGACCGCAGGCACAGCTTGGCCTTAAAAATACCTTGAGCCGGAAGGCCAGGCGCAAGTTCGTCCAGCGGAAAGAGGCCACAAAAAGCGGGTGGGCTATAGCCTTGGGGGGTGGGGCTGGCCAACTTCGTCCGCGGACTTCGGAATGGCGCGAGACTTTGCGAGGCGCCTCCGTGTGCCAAAAATAGACGCCCAGGCACAGCCGCGCCTTAAAAATACCCGCCCGAAGGCGGGGCGCCAAGACCGTCCAGCGGAAAGAGGCCACAAAAGCGGGTGGGCTATAGCCTTGGGGGTGGGGCTGGCCAACTCCGTCCGCGGACTTCGGACCAAAAATAGACCGCGAACTGGCGCGAGACTTTGCGGGCGCCTCCGTGTGCCACAAAAGCGGGTAGAGCCGCGGGCACAGCCGCGCCTTAAATACCCCCGCCAGCAGCAAGGCCGGGCGCCAAGGCGCCAGGTTCGTCCAAGCGGAAAGAGGCCACAAAAAGCGGGTGGGCTATAGCCTTGGGGGTGGGGCTGGCCAACAGATCGTCCGCGGACTCAGAATGGCGTGAGACTTTGCGGCGCCTCCGATGCCATGCAAAAAATAGGCCTTGAGCACAGCCGCGCCAAAAATACCCGCCCGAAGGCGGGCGCCAGCCGTCGTCCAAGCGGAAAGAGGCGGGCGCCAAGTCGTCCAGCGGAAAGAGGCCACAAAAGCGGGTGGGCTATAGCCTTGGGGCGTGGGGCTGGCCAACCGTCCGCGGACTCGGAATGGCGCGAGACTTTGCGAGGCGCCTCCGTGTGCCAAAAATAGGCCGCGGGCACAGCCGCGCAAAAATACCCGCCCGAAGGCCGGGCGCCAAGTCGTCCAGCGGAAAGAGGCCACAAAAGCGGGTGGGCTATAGCCTTGGGGGTGGGGCTGGCCAACCGTCCGCGGACTCGGAAGCGCGAGACTTTGCGAGGCGCCTCCGTGTGCCAAAAATAGGCGCGGCACAGCCGCGCCCAAAAATACCCGCCCGAAGGCCGGGCGCCAAGTCGTCCAGCGGAAAGAGGCCACAAAAGCGGGTGGGCTATAGCCTTGGGGCGTGGGGCTGGCCAACCGTCCGCCGGACTCGGAATGGCGAGACTTTGCGAGGCGCCTCCGTGTGCCAAAAATAGGCCGGGCACAGCCGCGCCAAAATACCCGCCCGAAGGCCGGGCGCCAAGTTCGTCCAGCGGAAAGAGGCCACAAAAGCGGGTGGGCTATAGCCTTGGGGGTGGGGCTGGCCAACCGTCCGCGGACTCGGAAGCGCGAGACTTTGCGAGGCGCCTCCGTGTGCCAAAAATAGGCCGCGGGCACAGCCGCGCCAAAATACCCGCCCGAAGGCCGGGCGCCAAGTCGTCCAGCGGAAAGAGGCCACAAAAGCGGGTGGGCTATAGCCTTGGGGGTGGGGCTGGCCAACCGTCCGCGGACTCGGAATGGCGAGACTTTGCGAGCGCCTCCGTGTGCCAAAAATAGGCGCGGGCACAGCCGCGCCCAAAATACCCGCCCGAAGGCCGGGCGCCAAGTTCGTCCAGCGGAAAGAGGCCACAAAAGCGGGTGGGCTATAGCCTTGGGGGTGGGGCTGGCCAACCGTCCGCCGGACTCGGGCAGCGCGAGACTTTGCGAGGCGCCTCCGTGTGCCAAAAATAGGCGCGGGCACAGCCGCGCCAAAATACCCGCCCGAAGGCCGGGCGCCAAGTTCGTCCAGCGGAAAGAGGCCACAAAAGCGGGTGGGCTATAGCCTTGGGGGGTGGGGCTGGCCAACCGTCCGCCGGACTCGGAATGGCGCGAGACTTTGCGAGGCGCCTCCGTGTGCCAAAAATAGGCCGCGGCACAGCCGCGCCAAAATACCCGCCCGAAGGCCGGGCGCCAAGTCGTCCAGCGGAAAGAGGCCACAAAAGCGGGTGGGCTATAGCCTTGGGGGTGGGGCTGGCCAACCGTCCGCCGGACTCGGAATGCAGCGCGAGACTTTGCGAGCGCCTCCGTGTGCCAAAAATAGGCGCGGGCACAGCCGCGCCAAAATACCCGCCCGAAGGCCGGGCGCCAAGTTCGTCCAGCGGAAAGAGGCCACAAAAGCGGGTGGGCTATAGCCTTGGGGGTGGGGCTGGCCAACCGTCCGCCGGACTCGGAATGGCGCGAGACTTTGCGAGGCGCCTCCGTGTGCCAAAAATAGGCCGCGGGCACAGCCGCGCCAAAATACCCGCCCGAAGGCCGGGCGCCAAGTTCGTCCAGCGGAAAGAGGCCACAAAAGCGGGTGGGCTATAGCCTTGGGGGTGGGGCTGGCCAACCGTCCGCGGACTCGGAATGGCGCGAGACTTTGCGAGGCGCCTCCGTGTGCCAAAAATAGGCCGCGGGCACAGCCGCGCCAAAAATACCCGCCCGAAGGCCGGGCGCCAAGTTCGTCCAGCGGAAAGAGGCCACAAAAGCGGGTGGGCTATAGCCTTGGGGTGGGGCTGGCCAACCGTCCGCGGACTCGGAATGGCGCGAGACTTTGCGAGGCGCCTCCGTGTGCCAAAAATAGGCCCGGGCACAGCCGCGCCAAAATACCCGCCCGAAGGCCGGGCGCCAAGATCGTCCAGCGGAAAGAGGCCACAAAAGCGGGTGGGCTATAGCCTTGGGGGTGGGGCTGGCCAACCGTCCGCCGGACTCGGAATGGCGCGAGACTTTGCGGCGCCTCCGTGTGCCAAAAATAGGCGCGGCACAGCCGCGCCAAAATACCCGCCCGAAGGCCGGGCGCCAAAGTCGTCCAGCGGAAAGAGGCCACAAAAGCGGGTGGGCTATAGCCTTGGGGGTGGGGCTGGCCAACCGTCCGCCGGACTCGGAATGGCGCGAGACTTTGCGGCGCCTCCGTGTGCCAAAAATAGGCCGCGGGCAGCCGCGCCAAAATACCCCCCGAAGGCCGGGCGCCAAGTCGTCCAGCGGAAAGAGGCCACAAAAGCGGGTGGGCTATAGCCTTGGGGGTGGGGCTGGCCAACTTCGTCCGCCGGACTCGGAATGGCGCGAGACTTTGCGAGGCGCCTCCGTGTGCCAAAAATAGGCCGCGGGCACAGCCGCGCCCAAAATACCCGCCCGAAGGCCGGGCGCCAAGTTCGTCCAGCGGAAAGAGGCCACAAAAGCGGGTGGGCTATAGCCTTGGGGGTGGGGCTGGCCAACCGTCC
>JAUJEF010000496.1:0-53539 GCA_030444885.1 Citrus sp. QX-2021 | reverse complement strand
ATTTAGCATCATGGAATGCAATTATTGCTGGGGTTGCTAGTCGTAGCAATGCCAATGAAGCCATGTTACTCTTTTCAGAAATGAGGGACCATGAGCTGATACCTGATGGGCTCACTGTTCGTAGTTCCCTACTTTGTGCTTGCACCAGCCCTTTGACACTTTATCAGGGTATGCAAATTCACTCCTATATTATTAAGATGGGGTTTGATTCTAATGTTCCTGTCTGTAATGCTATGCTGACCATGTATGCTAAGTGCTCTGTTCTCTGCAATGCCTTATTGGTCTTTAAAGAGTTGGGCAAGAATGCAGATTTAGTTTCTTGGAACTCAATTCTTGCAGCTTGTCTTCAGCACAACGAGGCTGGAGAGTTATTCAGATTATTTAGCCTAATGCTTGCTTCTCTAACTCTGCAAGCCGGATCACATTACTTTCAATGATGTAATGGGGGCTTGCGCAGAAATGGCTTCTTTAGAAATGGGAACTCAACTTCATTGCTACATAATGAAAACTGCGCTTGCACTTGATGTTTTTGTCATGAATGGATTGATGGACATGTATATAAAATGTGGCTCCCTTGGAAGTGCTCGGGAACTCTTTAACTGTATGGAGGATCCAGATGTTGTCTCGTGGAGTAGTTTGATTGTGGGATATGCTCAGTTTGGATGTGGAGAGGAAGCTCTTAAACTGTTCAGAAGGATGAGAAGTCTAGGAGTTAGGCCAAACCATGTGACACTTGTCGGTGTCCTTACAGTCTGCAGTCATGTTGGACTGGTAGAAGAAGGGTTGCAGTTGTATAGGATCATGGAAAATGAGTTTGGGATTATACCAACAAGAGAGCACCGTTCTTGTGTGGTTGACTTGCTTGCTCGTGCTGGACGTGTACATGAAGCTGAGGATTTTATCAACCGAATGGCTTTTGACGCTGATATTGTGGTATGGAAGTCTCTGTTAGCTTCCTGTAAAACCCATGGGAATGTTGATGTTGGAAAACGAGCGGCCGAGAATATTTTGAAAATCGATCCAACAAATTCTGCCGCTCTTGTATTGCTTTGCAACATATATGCTTCTTCCGGAAAGTGGGAGGAAGTTGCTAGATTAAGGGGCTCAATGAAAGAAAGAGGTGTAAGGAAAGTTCCTGGTCAGAGCTGGATTGAAATTCAGAGTAAGATCAATGTGTTCTTTGCAGAAGATAGTATGCATCCAGAAAGGGACAAAATATACACAATCCTGGAAGCGCTCTGGTTGCAGATGCTGGATGAGGGTTATGTTTCAATCCAGATGTTGGCTTCAACTGAACAATTACAGTGGTCGAATGAGCTTCACCCTCACTATTCAACAAAATAGAATGTGGCTGGCCATCCAGGAGGTTCCATATTAACCATTGTCCTTGGAGTCTTGTTCAGAAAAACTTACGGGTATGCTTTGGTGCTTTATCATGCCTTTAAAATTTTTTAAATCTTTTTTATTGCATTTAAACTAAAGATTTGTTGGTGACATAATTATTGAAAAGTGACTATAATGAAGGATTTTCCAATACTAATGGGCATGATCTCTCATGATAGTTTGAATAACAATTTCTTGAGCTCTAACAATTTGCTATTTTATTTTAATAATCAATTTTTGGTCTGAAATATTAACTGCTGATTGATTTTTTTCCCCCCTTTTGTTTAACTTTTTTGGCAGGGGAATATTCTTGTGTGATTGACAAGATTACTGAGCCTGCTCTTCCTGGTACTTCATCAAAGCCTCATGGCTTACCCACTCTTCCTGGTACTTTATCAAAGCCTCGTCGCTTAAGTTTCTTATTGTCTTGATGAGCTCGAGAATCATTTTATACATTGAAAAGGGTTTATGCTTTCTCTAAGACTCAAACATGGAATTTAGATTAGGGAGATAGAGCTCTATAACTTGACAGGTTTATAGATGATTCTAAATTGCAATTGGTATATGTGTAATGTGTTCGACTACAATGTCATGCTGGCGTCGATTGACCTTGACCTGTAAGGCACACCAGTAATTTGCAGTAACTTTCGAAACTTGTGACAGTGAAACATATGCTGAAAACAAATTCGTAGAAGCCCACAGATTCATGCTTTAAGACATCAACACAGTTACGACTCATTGGCATGTGTTACAAAGTTCATGAGGATGCTGGCACAACATGATAGCCATTTTCTGGTTATATTATTTTAGGTACGCGCTCAGCAGTCAAGATGTAGATTGAGGAGGCAGCATTCATTACAGGCATGCACTCTTGAAGACCACACTTGTGGAAATCTTCCAAGGTCCCATAAACCCAACTATGAATCGTCCATCCTCTTCGTGTAACGGCTTAGATCTTCTGTTCAATTATTGCTCCTGCAGCTTGCTGGTCATAAGTTGCCACTGGCTACAGCTGCTAAGGTAAAAGCATCTTCATGTGCTTGTGCATGTTTATTTGTCTAGCTGTCTTCTAGTGATCTTTGTAGCCCTCGATCAATGTGCTAAGATACATGTAAATTGCTTCAGGAAATGCACGTTCTTCCTCATCTACAGGATTTTGCAGTTCCAAAAGCATAAATCCAATAGAAACAGTAACTAAATAAATCATCCTCAAATAAGTAAATGGTTCCAGAATTTTTCTGGCCCTATGAGAATACAAGGGATTTATTTGTTCCATGGTTGTATCACTAGTGTTTGTAAAACTGTGGAAATTTATGCTTCTTTTATGCATGGTGCTGGTCTTGCAGCCAGATGTCAAAAATATGTTGAGCCAATGAGAACCCAAACTGTGTCTGGAACTGGAATTAAATAAATTATAGCAATTATATTTTTGTTATCAGAAGAGCACAAATGGTAAATACAGTACTAGTTTCTATAGACTTGATACAAAGAAACAAATAAAGCCAAAAACAAAACTCTTTAACAAAAATGACGGTGACTTGCAGCTTTACTCTTCATCATCTTTTGGTTTGGTTGAAATTGATTCTCTTCGTGGCCGATGCTTCTTACCCTTCAGCTTTGGCAAGGTCAAGATCCAGGATGGAACCTCACAACCAGAGGCTTTCATTAAATTAGCTATGTTGCGCAAAAATGGAATATCGTCTTCTGTGTAAAGCGTTATAGCTTCTCCACTCCTACCTGCCCTGCCAGTGCGACCTATATTGACAAAACTTGGCTTCAATTGACCAACAAAAGCGAATTCAAAAATCTTAAAATAATGGAAATTACCATTTTGCTTTATGTACGTACAGAACAAGCATGATCAGATAAACAGCTATGTATAAAGAATTGATACAGAGCTGAGAACGTATTTGGCAGAGGCGCAAAACAGATTGTTCAATGTTTAATCTAGAGCATCAAAATACTTGGGAAAAGGAAGCAAAAAAAGAAAAATAATAATTCATGCAACAAAAGTTTCAGAGACAGCTCATCAATAATCAACTATAAATCTAGGAACTAATAGAACACTGAAGCTCCAAAATTGCAATGAATATCTTACTGATGGCGAAAGTGATAAAAATCCTTGAAGAAATTTTGTAAGTCCAAACCATATCAAATTTCAGAATTGGATCATTAGACCACACTTAACGTATCAGGATTAAAAGGGGTTGAGCAACATACCTATTCTGTGAATGTATGCAGCACCAGAATCGGGAAAGTCATAATTAATCACGCAGTTTACACCCTTGAAATCCATGCCTCGGCAACGACATCAGTGGCAATTAAAACCCATGTTTTGCCAGCTCTGAAGTCATCAACAGCATTTTCTCGCTGTATTTAACAGCAATAAATCAGCAAAAGTAACAGGAAAGTCATAAGATATGCAAGTGGTGTGATATGAAAATATCACGGTAATAGCGTATATGGAATTACAATATCACCACTCAGAAGTTTGTCCACATTAGTCAATTCAAACCATCTAAAATTGGGCATTTCTATTACTGATAATGATATTGTAAAACCAATAACGTTTAGGCAAAAATGAGAAAACATCAAAAAAATGCCAGGAGCTTCAGTTTTTCAATGTAAACTTTACAGGCTTAGATTTCAGGCCCAGATTTTTTTCCTTACAGGTCATATAATCAAGTAAACACATTCATATATGACCATCATCATTTCCTTAATGTACATAAGATTTTCTCAACTACAAAATTCATGCGAAAGAAAATGTGATTTAGTTCTTTTGACAGCCAAAATAAAAATACCTGAGTTTGGGAGAGATCAGAATGAATAACACCAGCCCTAATGTCATCAAATGCTAGCTCCCCATAAAGTTCCTTTGCTCGCTCCTTGCTTTGCACAAAAATGAGTACTGGCGGATTCAAGCTCTACTGCCAAGTATGATATTAGAGCAAGAACAATCTATCAAGAATAGGGAAAAAGTACAGCGGTTGAAGATACTGAGACAACGAAACTAGAGAGATAGGTTGAAATATTACTCAACAATTTTCCAGCGAAAATTTCTAAAAAAGATGGAAAAAGTACTGCGGTTGAAAACTGACAACCAAACCAGAGAGATAGGTTGCAATATCACTCAACAACTTTCCAACAAGAAATTGCTAAAAGAGTAAGCATGTTGAATTATATTTGGAACATTTCTGTAGGAGTTTTATTCCATGCAACAAATAACCAGACATAATAGTAGCCATCTGACATGTAGTGACTCTAATTAGTGCGCACAGAGAGTTATGAAATAGATAACCATATCAAACCAGTTAGAATCATGCCAGACAAATGATTTACATCTCTTATTATTAGGGATGGCAATGGATTGGATCTGACCCAAGATCCACGTGATCCAAATTCAATCGGATCGGATTTTGGTCAGTTTAAAATGAATTTGGATTGGATTTGGATATCGATGTGCGAATCTAAGACGGATCTAGAACAGGTCTAGATCTATCTTAATATCTAAATTCATATCCATATCTACTCATCTTTTAATTTTATTTTATTTTAAAAGTTTCTTAACAATTGTGGAATTATAATGATAATAAATTTTATTCATAGCATATTAGTGGTATTTACCATGCATTTAAACTCTTAAAACTTAAAGGTTAGTTTTGTAAATTTAAAGGTTAGCCAGCCCCAAAGCATGTACATGCAATATTCAAATTGCAAGCCAAGTAATACAACCTGACAATTTATTTTATTATATTGGCCAAATAATTTTTAAGGAATATAGTTATTCATATATTTAGTCAAATATGGTCATAATAAAAATAATAAAGGACTGACTATAAATTATATTTAATTTATATGTCATTATCTAATGTTGTAGGAATGAGGGTAGGTGTGTCGTAGATATTAGAATGATGAAGGAGACAATAGACTATTATATTGATCTTACTCCTGCAATTACTTTTAAATGATATTTTATTATCTTTCTTATTTGTTGTTTTGGTGTAGTATAAGCTACAATATTTATTATATTTTTGAGAAAAATTATATAATTTATTTGTTATCAATACATTTTAGCCTTCAATTTTAATTCTAAAAAATTATTACTTTTTTATTACTGAATTTTAGAATTCATGACGGATTTAGAACATATTTGGATTTTAATTTTTTTCGGATTTGGAGCAGATATAGATATTTATTTCTTTTTTGAATCTGGATATGGAGCAAAAAATATAGATTCATGATGGATCTGGAGCAGATACGGATCTTGATTTTTATTATGGATTTGGATCTGGAGCAAAGTAGATCCAACCCATATCTGCCCCATTGCCATCCCTAGTTATTATGTCTTGTGGCAGGAAGTTACCACTGTATACTAATGCCCGTCATTTAATTTGAAAGAGCGCCAATGCATTCCATTAACTATAAACCATTACAAGATGATGTAAGATTTCATAAATGGCTTGAGAAGAAATTTTCAAATATCAAATTGGAAGTTCCTTAGACCACAATATCAAAAGTAAAGGAAACCCATAGTTAGCACAAACTGATGCAAACAAATTTAGTCATGAAAAATCCTAAGCAAGAATAACAAATCTAATCCTCCTAATTCCAGATGAAATAGGGTCACCATGCTAGCTAAAAGCTAATTCTAGGAACACAACAAATATGCTTTCTGTCACATGCTTAATTGTATCATACCTCCGCAAAACTTTGACGTAGTGCAAGAAGTTTCCCTTCTTCACTTCCAGCAAAAACCAATTTCTGCTTGATTGATTCAGAAGCTGTATTCCTGTTCAAAATTGCAGAAATATAATGGACACCATGTACACCCATTGCTATTTTAATAAAGTAAATCCTCATACTTACTTCCTGCCAACTATAACTCTAACAGCATCATGCATTAGTGATCTTGCAAGCTCCTCAACAAAATCAGGTAAAGTAGCACTGAACAATGAGCGTACTATCGAAGGATTAGAGCATGCTTTCACCACAGGATCGATATGCTTTAACAAATTGCCCACCTCGAATAGTTTATCAGCTTCATCAAGGACAAGATATTCAACCCTACACAGAAAACACATGTAAGAAGCATTTCAACTTCAATAATGGAAAGTATCGAACAAATAAAACTTAACAACAAAACTCTGCAATGTTCAGCTGATACAAATATTCAGCTACTCGTTATAGTAATCTTAGTAATCATTATAGTATTCATCTTATACCCAACCAAGTTTGACTTACTCCCGTCTGAGTTTCAATTTCACAGGAATATTTAACACTACCTGAAGTAAATCATTAAGTTACCGAGGCTAGGGTTAAAACAATAGTTTGTATACATATTTGAATTTAACCCTTTGATGCATGCAGCCATACCAAAGAGGGAAAAAAAATTGCAAGTAACAAACACTTATTATTTTGATAGATATATGCACACATGCAGGTACCGTGGCATTCAACTGATTGGTGATAAATACTGTTCCATAAAACTTTGTTATCAATTACTGAAAATAAATTTTCAAAGTAGGTTGGAAAAAACGAACGCATGCTCTAGATTCAAAACCAAAAATCTATTATCAAGGAGCAAGGGCAAATCAATTGTAAATAATTTGTTAGACAAGTGCCGACAATAGTTTAGTACTATAATATTTCTCAAATGCATTTTAATTTAATAGCTATTAGTAAAATGTATTCCACCAGCACAAACCTGCTTAAGTCAATCTTCTTTCTCCGGATAGCCAATCGTAGTCGCAATGGTGTAGATATAAGTATATCGCAGGAAAATTTTGACAAATCAGTACTTCTTACAAGTTCTTTCTTCATTAACTTGATTTGAAATTTATTTCCTTTAGCCAGTTTTTTGCATTCCCTTGTTGTCTGAGTTGCTAATTCTCGTGTAGGACACAAGATAACAGCTCTAATGCCATCTTTGGATGTACACTGATCATTAAGAGAAACATTGTCAGACAAACTCTAAAAATTAAAGTTCACAAAAGTAGTCAAAAGGAATGAACAATACCTTAAGTTTCATAAGCATCGGACACACAAAGGCCAAGGTTTTGCCAGAACCAGTTGGTGCACAAGCAAAGCATTCTCGATCCTGAAACAAATGATGACCAATCAGCTATCATCAAAAGCTAGCAAAATGCTAAGAGCATTTAATCCCAACTCATCACTTTTCAAAGATCAATGAAGTTAAAAAGCAAATAAAGCAACTTCTGATCTTCATTGTTTAGCAAACAAACTAGGAAAGATAGAAGGGAAAGAGAAGTTGAAAAAGAAGGAAACATTAAATAAAAATCGTTGACAGGTGAAGATAGACTAAATTAGAAGATCATACAGATAGAAGCACTGGAATAGCCTGCCTTTGGATTGGGGTTGGCTCTTTATAGCCATGTTCAGCCAAATTGCGTAACAAATACAACTCACATCCAAATCTGCAGGAAAACCAAGTAAATATCCATTCTATTGCAAGAAAGCATATAGTAAGAAGCAAGATGGACAGACAAGGCTGCAGCAATTATGAAATTTGTAAAGATCAAAACATGGAAAGAAATTGCCATCCACAACAAGAATAATACACCTACAAATAAGTAGATGATCGCACTGCTACGACATAGAATAAAAGGAGTACCAGAATTAGTATCCCACAAATGAAAGCATCTATGATCATAAGATTTCAATAGTAAGCCACACTGCAAATTCTTTAGCTGAAGTAATTATACAAACACAGATAAATCAATTGTACAAACACAGATAAATCAATTGTACAAACACAGATAAATCTTACAAAATCTGAACCAACATGTTAGAAACAAAACTTAAAAATAGTTATTGTTACAAATATAAATATATATTGACAATTACGAGAATAGTAGCTGCATTGATTTATTCACAATCATTTCTAAAGGAAGAAGAAGGGTGAAGACAACAGCACTGTCAAATAAAATTGAAGCTTTGTTTCAGTTAGTTTATATGAACATTGAAGGAACCATGAAGACTTTAGTTGTCAAATATCCTTTCAAACTAAACAAAACATGTTACAGAAAGCCATACTACAAGTAACTTAGAGTCAGTTAGAGATATATAAAGGGGAAAGAAATAACAGAGGTACATACCTTGAGCTGAGCTCGGCGAAAGTCCTAAGCGGGGAAGGGACATTGGCCCCAGACACATGAATGTTATACTTCTTCCTAAAAACTGCATCCCTCTGACCTCATAAAATATTTAATTACAATAATAAGTCTAACAAGTAAAGACAAGCATAAGAATGGCAACGACTATGTGAAAAGCAAAGCAAAGCGAAGGAAGAAATAGAACCTCTATTTGTTTATTTAATTCTTTTTTCGCTTTTGAAGGCCCATCTTCCACTTTCTCTTTCTCTTTATCTACTGCAGGCGCTAATTGCTTTGAACTCTTAAAGACATTGAATCCTTCCACTGTTTCTTTTTCCAACACAAACGGAGTAAAACAAAAAAAATCAGTATATGGAAAAATTTAACATTAAAAAAACTTAAGAACAATGTCAAAGCTTCCCTCTCTCTCTCTCTCTCTAGTAAGAACAATGTCAAAGAAATAACAGAGGTACTATATATATATATATATATATAGTATATAAGAGAATATACCACCAGCAATTGACTTCCGCTTCCTCTTCTTAACAGACGACACCATTGCTTCCTCTGGATCAGTTTTTCCACCCTCGACCAAGCTAAAATCATCCGCTAAATTTTCACTTTCTTTCTTTTCCTAAGTTGTATATAATCATAATATCAACAAGAACAATTAAATCACAATTCTAATTATTTTTCTCGAAAACCAATGTACAGCATATGGAAGAAATTATTACCTTAAACCTGGCGAGATCAGAAGCAAATTTTTTCTTATCGAAACTGACTCCAGCAAACAAGAAAGAGGGACCTTTCTCCATCGTAGTCTTTGGAAAACAATTTAAAACAAAGCACGAAAATGGGAAAATCAAAATCAATAACTAAAAATTCAAATAATTTTATTGTTCTATTGCACCTATTGCAACAGTTTAATAAATGAAACGAAAAGTAATGGAAAATGAGATATAAACTACCGAAAAAAAAATTGTAAAATCAATCGACAAAATCACGTCTCGTAAAATACCAGAACGAGCTTACCTCTTAACGTGAAAAAGTCGCAAAACTATTTAAAAGATGAAGTTAAATATTCATTAATTGCTGCTGCCAGGATTATGAGATTGCAGTTGCAGGAGTCGTTGTAATGAACTTGTTCGATTTTGCATTTGTTTTTGAAAATTTAAAACCCTCTCTAAGGTTTAAGAAACTATATTGTATGTAGCCCCTCCATCTTATTGGAAATTACGTTTAGCGCCCGTTAGGGTTTTGCTATTTTATTTGCAATTTGCAAATTCTGTGTGATAAGGCAGGGCCCCTGAGTAGTTGTGAGGAGAATAAGAGAACAGCCAGCAAAGCTCTTCGTATTCAATTTTTTTTTTGTGTCAGTGGCCAATGGGCTCTTGGCCCATTAACACAATCCATCCATTCAAACACTTCTTTTTTTTTTTTTTAAAATTAGCATTCAAACACTAAATCTAACTTTAGTGCATCGTTTCAAGTCAGCATTGCTGGGACTCAATTCTCCTCTTAATTAAATTGAGTAGGGGTAAATAAATATCCTTTTTGTATTATGCAAGAATAGAAAGTCAGGCTGTATCATATTAAGATTATCAAAAATTACCTTGATAGATTTTTAATTGTAAATATCAATAAAATTTTGATTGTAATATATCAACGTATCAAAAAAAATTATCTATCTCAATATTCTCATTTCTTTTGCAAACAATTGGCTACTATTTATAGATTTTGTTCAAATAACTATTAGGTAAGTTCAACTAACCAATATGATGCTAAATTTCCCCTTTCGCTTTTCTTTCTTGCTTATAGCCTTGATAGCTGCTGTTAGGTGGGTTCCTTCAGCTACTTGAGCAAGTTCAAGAACTCCAGTGGTTGCTTGCTCTCAATGGTTTGCAATAGCTGCATGTGAAAGATTTTTGTCAAATGCACCACACCTTCTAAATTCAATTGTATGAAACACACAACACAATAACAAAGGCTTATTTTGAAACTCAAGGTGTTGACTGTAATAAACCTTCTAATTTGGTGTATATGTGCTACACTACACAAAAATCAAGCGGTGGATAAACATAATCCCATAAACTGATAATAGGTTGTGTAAGACTCAGGCCATGTCATGCCTTAACCTGGCCTTATGACTAAAATGAAAGGTCATAATCCTTAAAATGTCCAACCCTTCAAATTAAGGGTCCAGTTCGGAGCACAACTTTTTTTTTTATATTTTTTAGAATAGGACACCTATTATTCATTCTTTATTAATAGTATTGTATTATTATTGTTCTATTTTTATGTTGAATTTGTTTTTGAAGGAACTTAATAAATTTTTTTTTTCATTTAGCTTTACAATAACAAAACATATAATAGTCTGACCAAACTAATAGATTAACCAAACTAACAAGAAGTAAATAATTCAAATACAAAATAACTAAATTAATGAGGAATAGAGATAATTATATTTAAGGTGCAGTTGCGAGCACGTACGTGGTGTGCGTGTTTTAATAAATTTTAAGTGATATTTTTTTATATTAAAAACTAATTTAAAGGTTAATGATTGGGTCTGGGCTTTTTGATAATGCCTTAACCCTAACACGAAAGTAATTAGACCCTGATTCCTTGAGCTTTAGTTCGACCATTGACTCTTTAAATTAGAGCCAAAACCCTAACAATTAAGGTTGGGTCAATCGAGTGAAGGTCCAAGTCAAGTCTTTTTTCTATGATTCTATTCCTACAATCTCTCACTCCCTCTTAAATATCAACAACTTGATGATACTTGTATTTAACCTTCACTCAGAAATACTCTTATAAGGTAAAACCCTAAGCAAAAGAGACATAATTTAATGAATTATAAAGTGGCGTTCAGGCATTAGACACACTTTAAAACTACATCACTAAAAAATTTTATTAGTATAATCTAGTGGATAAAACCTGATAAAGGAAAAAAGAATACAGTGCACATGTGTCCAAATTATTCACAGAAGTTCTTCATGAGAAATATTATGATCCCTCTAATGGGTGGTCCCTCTGGTGAGCGCTCCTTTTGATTAGTGCCCCTCTAATGATAAGATGTATCAACTTGATAATTTTTCAAGTCAATGTTATATATAATTTCCTCCTATGTTGATATAAATAAAGTTCTAACAAATGTTCCTCTAAAACTTATAGAGATTGATCTATTTTTGTAACATAATAAGATCAATACTTTGTGTAAAGATCTTTGCAAGATCAAATTCAATTTGCACATACTTGAATAAGCAATTCAGATTAATCCAATATTGTGAGCAGATTAAATAAAACAATTGTAAATGAATTAAGAACAAAACTAAGAGCTGAAAGCAATTAAAATACAAAAGCACACACAAAAATACGCGGTTAGTCTTTTGCAAGACCTACATCCACAGGCAAATCTATCAAGCAAGCTTTCATTAATGATTCAAGGAATGAGATATAGAGTTTTACGAACAAGACTCCGAAGAACAAGATAATACTTTCTCTCTCCCCCCCTCTCTCTCTCTAATACTCTCAAATTATCTCAAAATTACCCTTAAAAACTCAAATTTTATAGACCAACTTCATAATAGCTTTAACAATCGAAAATGTATAGGTGTTTGACGCATATACACCAGGCCATTATAACAAACTCGCCGCTTAAGTGATTATGTGTTTGCTTACGTGATAGCTTTAATTTAGTCAAGCTCAACACGACTCCAATTAATGATGTTTGGTGCTTAAGTGATCTTCAGCCTCTCAAATGTCTTCATTAATCCATTAGGAAGGTTGAAACGATGTCGTTTTATAATAGAGATGTTTGAATGCACCTTATACACAATAATTCTCCACCTTGAATCAAACACCTTGCAACTAAGTCATTCACCAAATCAAGCATATGAGGAACTGTATACACTAGTTAAGTCCAAGCATTTCTTGAACTTAGCTACATCAACAACTTTTATGAACATGTTAACATGACTATTATCAATATGTATCTTAATCATCCTGATCATCCCTTTTGAAACCTCATTTATGATAAAGTGAAGCCTAATATCAATATAGCTTGTCTTCTCGTAGTGAGCAGAATTTTTAAAAAAATGCAACGCATTGGAACTGTCACAGAAGATTGATACACTCTCGTGCTTGTAACCAAGCTCAGCTATTAAACTTTAAGCCAAATAACTTTCTTAATCGATTCAAAGAGCTACTGTAAACTCCACTTCAGTTGTAGAGAGTGCAACAACATGTTGTAAACTAGTTTTCTAGTTGATTAGACAACCATTAAGCGTGAATATATAGCCTATAAGAGACTTATTTCTGTCCAAATCCCTTGCAAAATAAAATCTACATAACTCTATTAGTCATTTCCAGCTTCATATTTCCTTCCATATAACAATCCAAGTTTCAGAGAACCCTTAAGATACCTAAGTATCCATTTAACTCCCTTTCATTGTTCTTTGTCTGGGGATGCCATGTATTTACTAACAACACTAACAACATGTGAGATATCAAGCCTTATTAGTACCATGGCATACATTAGACAACCTTTATAGCATATACATATGAAGTATGCAGCATCTCAGGCCTCTCATCTTCTGCTCTAGAACAAAGAAAGTTTACAAAGTCCGAATGAGCTACCAATGGAACTTGAAAACATTTTTAAATCTTCCATATCAAAGGTCTCCAATACCCTTTTATGTACTTGAGAAAAAAAAAATCAAGCATTTACTTATATTCCTGATGATATCCATTCCCAATATCTTCTTTGCACCTCCAAATTCTTCATATCAAAAGCAGTACTAATAAATGTCTTTAAAGCATCAATTTTAGACCTTTCTTTGCAAGCAATAAATATGTCACATACATATAAGAATAGATATATGTGCTTATTTAGGTCTAGCTATTTGAAGTATACGCAATAATCACAGCCACAACTTTTGAATCTATGTGTGACCACAAATTCATCAAATTTAAGATACCACTGTCTAGGAGATTGCTTCAAGTCATAGAGGCATTTTTTTAGCAAACATACACAGTCTTCCTGCTTGAAACTCCACACTCTTTAGTTGAATCATGAAGATTTCCTCCTGAAGTTCTCTATGTAGAAAAGCATTCTTGACGTCAAGCTGCTCCAATTTTAAGTTCTATACTATTGTCAAAGCCAACAATACTCTTATTGATACATGTCTTACAATAGATAAGAAAACTTCTTTGAAATCAACCCCTTTTTTCTAAATGTATCCTTTAGCAACAAGGTTAACCTTGAATCTTCTTGGTTCAGTTATAATAATGCGCTCTTTGATTATGTAAATCCATTTGCAAGCAACAATCATTTTATTTTTAGGCCTTTTAACCAACTGATAAATATAGTTCTTATATAAAGAATTCATCTCCTCATTCATTGCCTTCTTCCATTTATTTACATATTAACAGTGGATAACATCTCTACAGCTTTTTGGTTCTTCAGCAACTATTTCATATGTAGAATAGAAAGCAAATGTAATCAAATCAGTATAATTATACCTCTTAAGTGGTCTAATCTAACTTTTTTGTCTGTCTCCAGTTAATTTATAGTTCTGAGCTTGAACTTAAGTTGAAGTGTCATCTTGAAATGTCTTCTATTCACTTGCGTAGCCATCAATCTCATTTGATTCTGCAGTATTAGAATACTTGCCCTTGCAAATTACTCCACTTTAAATTGTACCTCAAGAGTTTGACTAACTTGCTTATATCTGTCTTTATGAAGCTTGTCAACAATTTCTTTTTCATTGAATACAACATCTCTGCTGACTATATACCTTGGTGTAGATAGATCAGTGTACCAAAGTTTATACCCCTTGGTTCTATCAAGACATCCAATGAAAATACATTTTAAAGCACTCGAAGCTAATATCCCTTAGCTTATATGAGTATAAACAAGACATCCAAAAACTTCAAGGTTTTCAAAATTGGCTGGTTTTCTAGACCAAAGTTCAAATGGAATTTTAAATTCAATAGCAGTTAGAAGGACTCAAGTATGCTAGATAACAAGCTATGTTTAGTGTTTCAGCCCACAAGTTTTTAAATACCTTAGCCCGAATCAACATACCCATCACCTTATCTATGAGTGTTTTATTCATCCTCCTAGCAAGTTTGTTCTGCTGAGGAGTCATTCTCACAGTCTTGTATCTAGTTACATCTTCATTAGCATAAAAACCATCAAATACTTCTAGTTTATTATCAATTCTAAGCTTTTTCATTTCTTGCCTTTCTGGTTTTCAACCAAAACCTTCCAGTTCTTAAATTTTTCGAGCACCCAATCTTTGTTTTTAAGTAAATAAACCCATACTCTTTTTAAAAATAATCAACTATAAACAAACAATACCTTACATCATCTATAGATACTTATTGTGTAGGTCCCTACAAATGAAAGTGTTTATAATCTAAGATGCCTCTTAATGTATAAACTAATGACTTGAAGACAGCTTCTTGTAGATTTTCCTAGTACACAATCTTCACAGGTAAACATCGTGATCTTCACTTCCGCTATTTTCTAGCAACCCTTATTTAGATAACTCCTTTAAGGTCCATAACATGCTTTTTTATCAACATTAGAGTTAGATGACGTTGATACCTCCCTTTATAACAAAGAATATCCTTCAAGATATGTAGTCTACTCTTCTTAGTTCCTTTTAATGTAACTTATAACCCTTTAACTATACTCAAAACACCACGTTGAATTTTAATAATACATCTTATCTAATCCATCATACCAAGTAAAATAAGATTTCTTTTTGCGCTCAAGAATATATCTCACTTGTTTAAGTTTTATAGATTGAACCATCATGCATTTTAAGTTTAACATTTCTTATTCGACTACTCTACACATTGCAACATTTCCTTTTGTCACTCTACAAACAAATGATTCTTAAAGGGACACATGCGAAAAGAGCACCCAAAATCTAGTACCCATTTACCTTCTTGATTGATCTAAAAACTAGCAATACCTCCGCCGCTCATAGCCCTCTTCTTCAACTATAGCTACATCACCATTTTCATCTTTTTGGTTCTTTTATTTGTGTTTTCTTTTTTAGATAATCGTTCTTAAGATGCCCTTTTTTTTATGACAATTGAAAGCATTTAAGAGTCTTGTTTTTGTCATTGAATTTTTCTTGCTTCCTTTTTTCTTTTCTTTTTTTTGGGTCATATTTACCTTTTAAAGTCGACTTTCACTAGTTTCATGATCAAGGTTCCTTTGTTTTTCTTGTAGCTCCCTTTATGTTAAGAGCTAATTTGACCTCATCTAAAGAGAGTGTTTGTTTACCATACATGAGTGCGTCCACAAATTTCTTGTATGATTCAAGTAGAGAACTAACCAACAACAAAGGTTTTCCCTTATTAGCCAGTACGTCATCAAATGTAGCAAGTGTGTCACACACTTAATTAAATTCATCAATATACATTTTTAATAAAGAGCCTTCAGCCATCTGTAAGGTAAATATTTTTTTTCTTGATATAAAGTCAGGTAACTAATGATTTCTTCATGTACAAAATTTTCCAGTTTCTTCATTAAAACTGCAATTAATTTCCCCTTAACCACCTCTCTAATCACAAAATTTGCAAGGCTAAGAATTATAGTGCTTCTTGTCTATGTCAACCATCTGTTTAAAGTCTTAAATGATGACACTTGCTTACCTTCCTTCTTGGCTGAATTGTTAAGTTCATCCTCCAAACTTTGAGTGACTAAACAAGCTTTAATTTTCACTTTTCACATCTTAAAATCATTTCTCCCATTAAATTTCTCTAGATTGGCCTTTTGTGTAGCCATACTTGAATCTTGATAAAAAAAAATAAAAACCCTTAGTTTTGATATCAATTATAGAGATTGATATGTTCTTATAACACAAAAAGATCAATACTCTACCCAAGGATCTCTACAAAATCAATTTCAAGTCACAGATCATTGAGTGCTAGAGAATGCATATTTATAAAGGATAAAATTGTCATTTTACACTCTAAGTTTACCTAACATTTCTATTCTTATGTGTTTTAAACTTTTGATTATGTGTATTTTATTATAATTTGAGTATTTTATGTATGTCATGTGGGTATTAGTGCCTATTTCACAATTAACGAGAAATCGACAATTAAAAGAGGTGGCATTTTTTAGCTCGAAATAGTTGAAAACCTTAGAAAGACATATAAAGGTAAAATTATAATTTTAAGATTTTGGTGGGCCCAATGATGTGGCGTTAACCAACCGACGTGGCGTTGCAAACTGACGTGACATTGACCGGATGATATGGTAATGACCGATAACATGGCAAAGATCTTATTGACAAAAAATACCACGTAGCATTAACCGATAACATGGAAACTAACTAATGATGATGGTAGCATCCTATTGAATGAAAAATATTGACGTGGTGTTGACCGGATGATATGGCAACATATTATTAGTAACCGATGATGTCTTCCACCAATCCGATCTTACCACATGGCACAATCCTAATTCCCGAGCTTCTACATTGTTTTCATTCAATGGCCATGATTTACTTATTGTATCTATAAATAAGGATTTGATAGCTCTAAATCAAAATTTAAGCTCCATTTTATATAATTCTCACTACATCTTGTATTTTCTATGTATTTTAATAAACTTATCATTTTACCCCTAGTTTAATTATGACTCGCTAATCTAATTGGGTTGAAGGTAAAGCCTCAACATGATCTATATTGGCTTAATTTGATAAGCTTATTTTCTTTTCTTCTCTTATTTATATGGTTGTTTTGACTCATTGATGCACAATGTATCTTATCTAGATTTTGCACTAAAGATACCTACTCTTAATGAAAGATCATTATTGTCTCCGCACAATGAGCACCATATTTATTAAAAAGAGACTCCCTATAGTATTTATGGATCACCTTGAATTTGTGTTGGAGAGAGTGCATTTAAGTTATTTAGTGAACAATTTTGCCATATTTTCAATAAATTGATTATTATTGCTTGGCACAATATATACCTAGCACTACACTTAGAGAAGATCATTTGGCACACTAAGTGCTTGACACTATATTTAATAGAGTAAGGCTTATAAGGAGTGAAAATACCTCTTAAATTAATTAGAACTAAAAGAATATTAAGCACATGATAAAGTGTTGAGTGTGAATACAAAAGTTTAAGTGTTTTATTTGAATTATTTTCATTTTTAATTTATTCCGCATTTTTTTATTTTAAATCTTAGCATTGCTCAAAAATCATCTTTAACCAATTCACATGCACACTTAAAGAAATTAACTTACGCATAATTAAATCTACCTCCTTATGGGATCGACACTCGTTACCATAAATTTGCTCAACACACAGTATAACTCAAGTAAGCTAATCAGATTAATCCAATATCACGAGTATAGATTAAATAAAACACTTGTAAATGAATTAGAGCTGAAAGCAACCAAAACACGTAGAGCACACACAAAGATACGTGGTTGAGTCTTTTGCAAGACCTATATCTACCGTGAATCCATCGTGCAAGCTTTCATTGATGATTCAAGTAATGAGATGCAAAGTTATATGAACAAGACTCTTTGAGAATAATGATTACACTTTCTATTTTTCTAATCTCTCTCTCAGACATCTCGATCGTCTCAAAAATTACCTTGAAAAACTCACCTACAAATTGGCATCATAATAGCTTTAACAACCTAGAATGTACAAGTATTTGACACGTATACACAAGGCAATTATAACGAATTGGGCTTCATTTAAGTAATCGGTGCTTACTCGCATAAACAGCTTCAATTAAGTCAAGCTCGAAATGACTCCAATTAATGTCATTTAGTGCTTAAGTGATCTTTGCCTCTCACATCCATTCATTAATCTATTCGGGAATACACGAAACGCTAAGCCGTATTGCAAGAGAGAGGTGTTTGATTTCACCTATGGGATCATAAAATCACCATGAAAGTGAAATACAAGTGTGCAACCCAAGAGGGGGTGAATTGATTTTTTAAAATTATTCTAACAAAACCACACAACAATCCAATCTAACGCCTAATAAATTGGAAAGCAATAAGTTCAATAAAGCACAATAACAAACGAGTAAGAGATAAGAGAAAACAAACACAGGAATTTTTACATGGTTCAGCAATCCTTGCCTACGTCCATGCCACCTCCAAGTGATCTAAGCTTGAAGATTTCACTATATGTGCCTCTCAAGGCTTCAAATGTTTTCATAATTAACTTAAATGTGTCAATGAATCTTTACAATAAATAGATTATCTACTCAATCTTCACCTCAAGTGTCTCACACACTCAAAAACACTCACAATTAAGATGAGGAATTGAAGATTACAATAAAAACTCTTTTAAAGAGTAGATATACAAATTGAAGAACAAAAAGATGATTCAAGGTTTTTGTGATTTGCGAAATGAGAGCTCAATGAATGTTGTGTGCTTTTTTATTTTGCTTGCAAAGAGAGCTTGAAAAATAATTGAGATTTGAGTTTATATAGTTTAATCTCAAAAACTAGTTGTTATGCACATTTTGGCGATAATCACTTTTACCGCTTAGCAAGACATCCGGTTAGCCGCTTAATGTTATCAAGTTAACAACCAAAATTGAATTTTTGAACATCCGTTAGATATCGTCACGAACTGGATAACCGCTTCATGTTCCGTAAGCTTTATGCCCAAATCTGTGCGCCGTTTGTCGATCCTGCACGCCATGGCAACTTGGAATACGGTGCAGTGAACTATTTTTCTAAAATTATAGGTTGACCTCTCAAAACTTTATAAAAACTGTATTATGGCCCAAAACGTTATGAAAGTTTTCAAATAGGTCCTATTTCAGAATTTCTAAATAATACCTTGTCAATCCCAAAACTTTATGAAATTATGATATGACCCAAAATATGTGTGGAATTATAGAATGGCCCAAAATATTTAAATATTTTTAAATATGTCCAAATCCGAAATTTAAAACAATATCAAAGATTATAAAATCTCTTTCATTTTAGTCACAACAACTTAATTCCATAAAATCATTTTCTTATTATAAAATCACAATACTTAAATATTTGTTTAACCAACACATGTGATTTTGTTATCATCAAAATCAATATTTATAGCCATATAGGCTAATGTAAAGCTCATAACTAATATCAATCCCACAAGAAATTAAAATATACAAATCACTTGTAATGTTTTTCTTATCTCTTGATGGAGGAAAATCACAATCCTACAAGAATTATATTAAACAAATCATTGTCAAGTTTCTCCCCTTTGAATTAAGAAAAATCGATCGAAACTAAATGCATTAAACAAATCAATTATCAAAGGGTTTCTCACTCCTAACAAAGGAAAATCAATCCAACAATAAATGTAGTAAACAAAAAATCCATCTTGGGTTCAAATATATCATGAGTTAAAACTCACATAAATCCTTATTGTTTTTATTTCATAACATGTATAATTTATCACTTAAAAAGTCCGTATATCTTAGGGATGGTAGAAATGCCACGAGGACGCGAGGGTCAGGGATTTTCACTCATTCAAGAAGGGTATGAATGATTTTATACCCAATTTTTTATTTGAAAATGATGAGAAGTTATTTTTTTGTCACGTTTAGCATTAGAGAGGGCGTGGTGAGATAAAATCATCATTCCTCCCCTGCTTTTCTCATTTTAGTTTTTAAATTTTTATTTTATATTTCTAGAATTATTAGTAGAATAAATAATAAAATTTGAATTATAAAGTATGAAATATTGATGTAAATAATGGAAATAACAAATATTTATTCAAATAATACAAATATTAGTTAATGTAAAACTTTTTAAATGTAATTTATACTTAACATACTCAAAAGCTTCCTGACAACTCACAAGCCCACGTATCCACACACATAGGAAGAGTAAGAGTATGCGGAGTGTAAATGCTTTTTATTAAAATACTACATTTCATTTATTTCATTATTGACACAAAAATAATTTCTTTTTTCTTTTTGTTATGGGATTATAAAGATGATTATTCTGATGATTTGTATTTTGTGAGTGTAACTTTATAATTGATTAATAATGTTAATTTAAGATATATTATCAAATTTTGCTTTTATTTTAATATCATTAAATTTAGAAACTAAAAACGTATTAATTATTCAAAGATGGCGGGGACACTACGAGGATCACTAATCTTCCCCACACAAAGCTAATTCTGACAATGAGGATGAGAGGACGAGAATATGCGGGAGATTATCAAAGATGGCAAGATACGGGGATGGCAGTCCCTCTCCCTTGCCATCGCTGGGTATATCTATAATAAAGCAAGACATTTTAAAATTTCATGGTTAAAAGGATACAAATAAATAAACAAAAGTGACTAGGCCTTTGTTAATTGATAAGGATACTTTCATTTTGGATTCAGTGATTGATCCTCCTAATCCTTCATCTTCAAACTTTGCCAGTAATGCTATGAGAAAATAAACAAAAGGAAATATTATTATCGTCCTCATTTTTCTGATGTATAAGATCTAATTTAATAGTAACCACAGAGCATACTTATAATGATAATTCTATTATATAAATAGATAAAATAAAAGTATAAAGAACAGTATACTTCTTGCACTATATTGCATAGTGATGCTGATAATGTAGTAGAATTTAATTGGGAAGTATCAAGATTATACATGAAATAATATAAGAATTGAAAGTTAAAGGAGTAGAATGTTAGTAATCAAGCCAACAAGGGAATAACTATAAAACTCTTTGCACTCAATTATCAGTCTCAATATTATCATTTCATTTACAAGCAATTGGCTGCTATTTATAGCTTTTGATCCAGCAACAGCTATTAAGCAGTGGAAGAGTTTCTTCCATAACAAAATTGGGCAACTTGAGAACACATGCCCACAAATATAGAAGCAGTTGACATTATAATTCATATAACAAAAATATGTTTGATTCTTTATTAGAGCATAAAAACCATGAAGCAAAGCATGGAGAACGCATAAACTTAGAGATGTAATTTTAGTAAACATTGAAAGGTCAAAAGCTTTTCCAATACATCTCACACATCTAAGGGAGAGTTAAAAATTTTACTTGTCCTGTCAGAACATATTACACAATAGCGTCTAAAGACTAGAGCATGAACATTACAAACATCAATTATCACGTCTGGTTAAAATGATGTCGTTACAGATGAATCCTCAACATCCATCCATTGATTTACAATGCATGAAAAAAGAAATTCGTAAACATTAGTCGAAAGAAGCAGCTGATACTGGGAGCATAGCTAATCCTTATGTCGTTCAACCTATTCATCTGGCCCATAGTCTTCTCCAAAGTATTTATCAACCAGACCATTTGCCATGTTTCTCAGGTCTTCATTTTCATGAAACTGAAATCTTTCCATGGCATCAATTCCATCCTCCCCGCTCAATAGCTTTGTGCCCTCATGATTTGGCATCCCTCTCCAGAACCTACAGGCCAAAATGTGAAGGACCAGAGCTGAATGTTGAATGCCGAAGGACTTTCAGTAATTAAATAAAAATGTTGAGACAAGTTGACTCTTTTGATTCCCGTGTCATTAGGTCAAGTATTAAACCACGTAAATTTATGTGTTTTACTTTTTTATATAAAGTCCCGTTTATTCAATTTTCTATTAACCGAAAACAAGCGTCAATTGATTACTACATTGGCCAAAGCAAAAGCGTCAATAGTTAAGAGAATCGATAGTTGAGTAAAACGAATTCTGCATTGCAGAGTTCTTGTTGTCAAGGTACTATCTGCCCAAGTGAAAACATCGCAAGACAAACCAAGATAAGCCTTATTTTATGGCTATCTCTAAAAGCCAATGTGTGGTATTCTCTCATAACCCGATAGTATTCTCTCTAATGGGCACAAAAGAAAACGACCCAGAGAGCATACCATGTGAGCGCCATGGAAAATAACCCACAAGGTTTGGCATTGTGATTAGCTTCTACTAGAATAGATTGATAGAAGAAGTTATTTAATGAAAATTTAAGAATTGGTTGATTAATTGGATTTATGAAGAAAAATAGAGAGGAAAAAAGAGCAAAAATAGTTCCAATTGATCCTGCCTCCCAAATCTACGATGTGATAAAAGTGCCTTTGTCTTTTACTTCTCGAGTTTTTATTTTATTAAAGGACACTTATTTTATTAAAAAACTTATTCCAAAAACTTGACTAAGTGATTTTTACTTATAAGTGGGACTATTGACACTCCTCTAAATATCTCTTAACACCCATTTTCTTTGTTAACTCCATTAAAATATTTTAAATAATAATTATAAAATCCTTTTAACATCTCCATCAATGACAAAAATATTCTTAATCAAAATTTATTAATATAAACTCTATTATCTAATTTTTATTATTAAACTTTATTTCAACAATAGGATATCTTCCACTAAAAAAAAAAGTTTCCTTCTTTCATATCAACCACTAGTGTTAAATTTTTACTTGACAATTAGAAGAAAAAACAACTTTTTTAAATTCTAAAATGTTAGATTTTTTTTAAGAGAAAAAAATTATTTGACTTTTGAGTAGGAAGCTAATTAGAAATTGTCCTATTTTATAATTTTAATAAAAGTTAAATTATAAAATAATTAAAGGGATTTTAATAGGTATTTGGAGGGTGCCAATAGTCCTCTTTGCACTTAAACAAGTTGATTTAGCTAGCTGCCCTCATTTAAATCTGGAAGAAATAGGGATTGTAAAAATTAATTTAAGTTTTGCCCACCCTCTTTATCTTTTGAAATTTTTTTAAAAAACAACGGACTTACTTGGCCTTAGGTAAGGATAACATAGACCAAGTCAACTAAATTCTTCAACTCCTTTCTTCTCATTCTAAGATTTGGTTTCCAGAAATTGATAGCAGTTACATACATAATTTAACATTGACACAACCACTCCCACCTCCACACATGTGCCTATTTCTAAGTTGTACAACCTCAACAGCCCTACAAGTTAACAAATATTCCAGATGGTCTCGATGCGAAAGTGGGAGAGATTTTTTTGCTGCCATACATACAAGATGGATGTCGGAGCATGCGGTAAAAACTAGTTTACTGGGTTGTCACACTCTTGGCCAGATTCGAGGCTGATCAACATTGTAACAGCCCTTAGGACAGTGAGATGATACGCCAGCAACTGCACCCAAGAAAGTGTTATCGTGATTTATCAGAAATCCCAATCAATTATTTTTCTTTAAAAAAAAAATAAAACAGCAAACCAGGTTCATATGAGAAGGATAGTAATGTCAGACCCAGAATGCTCAATTAGTTCTTTTATTCCGAGAAGAAGAAGAAGAGGCATAGTTTGTTGAGAATTAACCAGCTACGAGAATTTAGGAATTAGGAAACCCCACTTGATGAAATGAGAAAATGATTGGACAGGCACATCAATACAAGTTCCCTAATTTTTCAAGAAACCAAAAAGGAAGCCCAAATTAGAGCTGGGTTGCGGTGTCAAACACGCACATATGCAAGCCAGCATGAATGCATGCAAAATCCCCGTCTGTTCATCTATCTACATGATCTTTTATTTTGCATCAATAGAGGGAATTTGTCAGCTTAACGAACTTTGAATAGTTGAATCTAATGATGCACAAAATATAGATATCCCGAGCTTTGGTTGAAACACTACCTGCAGCGGAACTATATTAATTACAGGTTGAAGACAGTCCTCTGCTTGGGAACTTCAATTCTGCGACAAGATCCACCAGGAAAAATAGATGCTGCATCTCCTTTCGAGACACATAACTATCAACACCGACCAACTGCGAGCATGAAGTTGCTGAATAACTGACTGCTGCTTGCTGTCAACAAATGAGAGATGTTAATACTAAACAAAGAAAAAAATTCAAGATGATGAAACTGCTGCCAATCACATTAAAAATCCAACCTGGAAGCAAGCATCACCGGTAGCAATTACAAAATTGGAAGATTTTCATCAACCAATGCTAAAGGACCATGTTTCATTTCACCAACAAGTATCCCTTCCTATGCATAAGTGCCACTTCCTTCACCTTTAAAGCACCTTCCCAAAGCCGTTCGCATAATTGTATCCTCTTCCGAAGACAAGAAGGGACTGCTCAGCAATCAATTGTTTTTGCAAGAACTTTCATTTTTCCCATGGTCAAGTTTCAGCACCTCTCTAACTTTGTCTACAAAGAAAAAAAGACAATGGAGATAAGTACTTGGCAGGTACAAAGTAGCTACAGAAATATTTTGAATGTGAAAATCAAAAAAAGAAAACCAAAGCTTACTTGCGTGAAGTCATAGACCATCAATTATGGCCCTCCTTCTTGCTTGAGTGAATATTGTATCACCTCAAGTGCGAGAATAACATGGCCATCACTACTATTTAGCTAGTATATGCCTGCGTTAGTAAAGATATTAGTATTGTCAAGCATTTAAAGGAACTTGAAATTAGATTAATTCTATATATGCGAGATCTTTACCTTTGTACTGAGCCTCGCCAATCTCTGTACTTTAGCATTCTTATGAAAGCATACAATGTGTTTTCCTAGCTATTGCACTACCAACAGTATTGGTTATACCAACACATAATGCACCATTTTCTGAAGCATATTCCAAAGCCTGTAATGTGTCAGCAGTTTCACCAGATTGACTGACAAAACTGCTGTATCTTCTCTATATATAGGAGCTTGCCGATCCACCAAATCACTAGCAATCTCCATTGTAACAGGAGATCTGTGTTACATATATAATAAACAAGAATGATAATCAGTAGAAACAACTTTGAAGTCTGGAAGATTTTATTAATAATCAAAAGCACTTACAGATAGTTCTTCCAAGATGGGTCTTGCAGCTAGAAACAGCATTATAACTTGTACCACAACCAATAAAAACAATCCGTCGGCTTCTTCTGATGGTTTTTAAGTGATCCTTCAAACACCTAACAAAACAGACTTAGCTTTGCCTAAGAACCTCCACGTATGAGTCTCCCCCTCATTGTTGTTGTTAGAGATTCTGGCTGTTCATGAATTTCTTTCTGCATGGTGCTCATAATTTCCTTTATTTATTTGTTCAACCTCCATCTCAAGAATGGATAATTACACGTTGGACTGATGCAGGTCTGGCATAGGTACCACCATTTCTTCCCTTGGCATTATCAAACTTAAAAATTGACACTGCTCCATCCTGAAGTAATTAATCCAATTAAAATGAAGGCAAAAGAAAGAAGTAAGTAATGTGTTGTTAAAAAAGCATCACAAAAGGTAGGTTAAACATAGAATATTCAGTTTCCATTTTGTCTAAGCTTTACTCAGGAAGTCAGGAGGTTTAGTTCAAAGCAGTCAATAGAAAACCAGATACTCATTTAACAAAAGTTTCTGCCTCGAATAACTGCTAAAAACATATCAGTTCCTCAATGTTCAACATGCTTATTGGAAGGAGAAGCTACAAATGCCATTTATATAGGATACAGGTAACATTCAGAAAACCCAGCTAAATTGGCTCTCCTTGAAAATCAACACCAGTTCACAATCAATCTGGCCAAAACATTGGCTTTCATGGATATCATTGAAAGGTGCTATTCACATACTAGTACTGGACCAATCATATCTTGCAAGTTTCCATGCTTATATTCACAAGTAGTGAAATAACTCTTAAGCAATGTTGAATGTTTGCAGTCTCTTATAGATGATATCATTGTTCTTTTCCCATCCAATTTATTTGTTTTGTTTTACCAGGCAACCCACCCCGCACTTGCGCACAAACACAAATCAAACTAACCCCATCTCAGATAGTGTGGAGGATTCAATTCCTAGACCTCTTGCTTGAAATCACGATGTCAAACCAACAGGGGCTATCTCTAGGTTTTTTAACACAAATAGTCCTTTTGCCATAAATTTAAATTACCATCGCGGTACCATCTTTATCCAGTAAAATCCACAAAATCTATTGCATATTCTTTGTTTTGCTTTCCATTTTAGCAGAGAGGTCTGATAAGGCTATTTTGTGGCCTTTTTTCTGCTTGGGCAATTTGGTGTTTCCTTAATTTAGGGCTATTTTACAGTCGTTGATTTATGTAATTATTTAAGACACTAATTCAATGCATAGATAAGGTAGGTTAGTTGTTGCCGGCTCCTCTGTACGTCAAGTCCCACATTTATTAATTACTTTCTCTTTCAATACAATACAAGATTTCAATCCCTTAAAAAAAGGAAATAATAGCATATTTAGTATAAAAATTGTACAAAAGTAAACTCAAATATGTTTAAATCACAAATAAACTCCATAAAGGCAACAATGAGTACCTTAAGATGAACAACTTCACCATCTTCAATCATCAAAACCTTTTTGTATGTTCAACAATAGCATTTGCATCACTTGATAGAAACAGTTCTTTGGGATGCCCATTCTTGAGAGGAATTTATCATCATGAAGAGCTGGTCCATTGTTCAGATCTTCATTTAATTCCTGATGTAATAACTGGACATTAACATGGACAAATATTGAAGAAAAATGTAAGATTTAGGATATCATGAACTATTGAACCGCAAATGACCAAATAGTCAGGTAAAGTTTTCTAGAAGCTTCCAACTTAACTAAGCTTCAATCCCAAGTTAAGTGACCTAAGAAGCTTCCAATGCAACAAACTCATAATCACTTGGCTCCTTACATCTAGATAAATGGGGAAATGGGAGATATCAAACTGCATAACTACATATTAAGGACAATCAACAGCATCAAGATCCAGTATATGGTCTTGCACCATAAGAAGTATACATTTATTATGACACTTAAAAATATACATAAAATAAAATACACAACTAGATAAAACCACCAGCTTCACAGGATAGCTAAATCAAAGCGATCTATTACATAGCCTTTCCTAGCAGCACTCTAGAGAGCAAGGATGAAATCAGGAAATCTTTTTGCCAGCCTTCTAACATAGACACACAAAAAGGCAATGAGAACTCAAGCAAGTCTGGTTCAATTACATCATCTCTCATACCTAATGCAAAAGATAATATTTGGATCTCAACAAATTAATATTTCAAAAAGACTGTTAAAGGGTTTACAGCCATCAAGAGTTTGGCATCCTTGGATGTGCATCAAGGATGCATCTCAGGTCATCAAGGTAAAAATTTTCTACTAATGGGACGATGTCATCAGTATTTGAATCCAAACCAGTCACCGGCCCCACGATTAAGTTTGGGTGAGCTGGGTCATAAAAAGCCCTCCATTATGTATTTCTTTTACCATCAAAGTTTGCCTAAACTACACAATACACATAAATTTATCACATCCCCACCACTAAATCTCAAACAGAAAAGCTGTACATCTTAAGACAAAAACAGGAAAAACCCAAAAGGATTTAAAACTCTTTCTGATGAAACAAGTTTGTTAAGCTTACTTAAAAAAAAGTTTGTTAAGCTAATATAGAAGCATGCGGGCTTCATGAATAAGTGATTAGACTTAATATAGTTTTGATTATGGCTGTTTTGTCCACATAAAAATTACATTTAAGAGGTTTGGCACATCAATTCTTTTCGATATTTTTATACAACACAATTAAAACATTCAATTTGAATTTCAAAATTCAAAATTTTAAGCAACCTCTGTTAATTTACAAGCAATCAAAAGTTCTATTTTTCACTCTTTAAATGATTGGCTTACTTTACCAAATTCTCCGAGTTCAAGCTCTCAAGTGAAGCAATGTAGTATAGACTGTTTAATACCATAATTAGCTTCCTCAATTAATCATTTTCATATCAGAAACAGCTTTTATGTCTATTTTTCATTGCATGGCCATAAATAATTTCTGATGAGCAATACTGACTAAAATTCACCAATGAACTAGTTATTGACTATATACTGCGACAACCCCAGAAAGTAAAAAGAGTAAATAAGTAACCCGTAAAAAGATTAAGCAAGCCCCGATAAACAATGCTATAAGTTAGAGACTTGATTATTGTTTCAAAGATCACATCGCCTAATTTAAGAAATCTAACAATCAATGTTAGTTCATAAACCAATTTTATCATGAAGAGCCAATGCTATTGAAAGCTTGATTTCAATTTATGATGCATATTATCACATATAACTTACTTTAACACCAGAAGCAATGGGCTACCACTGCTTGCATGCGATCAGCTCATTTGGATAATGCTGACTTTTGAAAATGAGAGCATATGCTCCTTCAAGATGTCTCATAACTTCAACACGACTTGACTAAATGTGACAGGTTGGTCACCTGCATCTCAAACAATGAATTGTCCAAATTAGTGTTGTATTAGCCTAGTGTTGTATTAGCCTAGTGAGATTTGAGATTAATACAGAAAGAGGGCATAGAATTTCTGGAAGACACAAAGCCAATTACAGAAATGCACTATGTGTTGGCAATGATGAGGAAACCAGAATGTTTGGATATACTTCTGTTACACAAAATACGTATGTTCCATAACAACATTACTTATTGTAGCTCTGATTAAAAGAGATGTCAACCAGGCTTCTCTATCTTATTCTTCCAACTATTTTTTCCGTGTTAGTATGATTTATTTCATTTATTTTGTATTTTCTGTGTAACTATTACCTAATTCAGTAGTTTATTGCTACTATCATTTCAACACTTGATTTACCTAAAAATCATAATCCAAACTCTAATTGTCACTGTCACTGGCAAAAATATATAAAGATCTTTCATCAACTGAAAATGCAAAGGGGACGACAGAGGGTAGGAAGGTTGCATAATGTTTTTTTTTTTTAAAAAAAAAGAAAATTTAAGTGCATTATTAGAAGGAAAGATTAAGATGCATGATGTGAATTGTAAGATGAAAAGACTAAAATCAGATTCTTCAAATAAATTTTAAAGCAATGCATTCTTCAGTTGGAAAACTACCTTCTTCTTCATTTGCTTTGTCAAAAACAAACTTAGCAAGCTTTGGAATTACTTCTGTGTCTGTCTCAGATTCAAAGGTAAAGCCATGCCGGATTAGGGTTTCCTTCAACACCTAAAAAGGCGAAATAAACAAGAAAAAGATCCCAACATAAGGTGAAAGATAACAGAAACCACATTTAACATAGAAATGAAAATTAAGTGTGAATTTAAATGCAATCCAAAAGACAAAGCATAGTAACAAAAATCATTGCCATTCTATTGAGAATAGGACAGAAGACCAAGTGAATCTTGAAGTTGAACATGTTAACTGTAACATCATACAAAGCACAGAGAAACAAAGGAAAGAAACTACTGGCATATCAGATATAGAAATTAAGTTAGAACATACGGCTCCATTTGATTTCTTCCAGATACAGCAAAAGGCTCCATTTGGTACAATTTCTTCTAGATACAGCAAAAGCTCCATATCGTACCATTTGTTCAAGTAGCACTTACATAACTGAAGCTTTAATAGTATGACTTGCAAATAGAGCTCTTAGCAGCCAAGCACTTCTAAATTAACAGACTCACTGGTTGTGCAGCTGTAATAGTGCTGTCGTGGCAGTAATAAATACCGAAAATAAAAGAAAATGTTTTTTCCTTTTTCAATCTAAAACTATATGACAAAAAAACTGATTATATATCAGAAAAACTTGTCCAAATAGTTCATATAACCATTTAGAATGATGTCATTAAAAAAGGGTTAAAAGTATATTAACATGGGTTTCAATCAATAGACAAAATACAGTTTCGTCGGCGTGATGGTGGAATTTGTAAAGCAATAGAAAGTAGTTTAAAGAATCTCATATAATTTACAAGCTCAAAAGAAGATCCTGAGGAGAAGCTTGATGTTTGTTCTTTTTCAATAAAGCGTAACTGTCTCAAGAATTAAAAAAAAATTACCCCAGTAAAAAGTAACAACTAAAAGGATTTTGAAAAGAGCTTTTAACAAACTATTTAGCCATTTCAAAGCCACACAAAGGAAGCTAATGTTCAGGCAGTCCATCACTAGAGTATTTCAACGATACAGAATGCTAAAATTCTCCACAAAGTCCATCAATAGAGCATCTCATATATTCAGGAATTTCCTGACATCCAAAACCTATTTTGGAAGGATAAATTTCAACTATTTAATGCTGGAAAAAAAAAAACAAAGCATTTCCAATAATCAATGATAAATCTCACAAACAAAAGAACACAAATTAATAATTACTGTTAGAGAAAGAGAGAAAAGTTTATACCTCCCATCTTCCCCAAACTTCTTTTATTTAATTCTAAACATGTCCCTACACTCTGCAACTGGACAAATATGCTTTTGCCTATCATCAGCTTTGCATTTATTAATCAGCAAAGTCTGACTGCTAATAATGCTCCTAAGACTTCTTGGCATCTAGGCTTATATGCTTAACTAGAGTCTGCTCTGTGGTCGGTTGTCCTAAAAGACGGTGATAATTTTGTTTCTAAATACAAAATATAACCAAAATCAAGTAGTCAGCATTCAAAGTAAAAAAATCTTTCTTAAAAGAGATCAAATTGCCTCAGTTTCCAACACAAGCCAATACACACGTGCAAACTACCTAATCAAAGTCCTTGATATGTATAATTCCAAAGCCTATCAGAGTATAATTTCTACCGTAAAACAGTAACTCTAGTTTGAAAAATATGTATCAGTTTCAAAGGAGTGTCTATCACATTAAGTGATATAAAACAAACATTTGGACAACAAAAAAAAAAAAATAACAGTGTTGCTACTTAAGCAAACCTCATAATTGGTAATAACTCCATTATGAACAACCAAGAACTCATTCCCAGCACCGGATGTCTGAGGATGACTATTCCTTAGACTGGCTCTCCATGAGTTGCCCACGCGCGTATGTGCTATTCCAGCATGAATGAAAGCGACTCCTCCAAATTCAATTCTGTTTCAGCGACCTCTGAAAAGCACAAAAAGAACCATTAGGTCTGCCTACAATGTTAATGAAAAGCAAAACCACAAACCACAGCAACAGGACACCCTTTTTTCAAAGGTAGTGCCACCGTACATAGTAAGTACCGACTCTTTTATCCCAAATAAAATTGCCAAAACAATGTGGAATTTTGAAAATACTTATTACCTTTAACAACCTCTTTTTATTTTATTAAGGTGACTTTAATATAAGTATAGTAGCAAGTGTAGTTGTGAAGCTTGATTGTGAATGAAGATAATACATTTAGCCAAGGCTCACCCACCATATGAGCTAAAATACAGAAACGGATATAGAATAGGAAACAAGAATCAAACAAGTGAAGTTATTGCATTCTATATTCCAAGCAAGCAAACGGGGGTGAGTTTGGCCCACTCACATGCAACATTGACCCCATAATTAGATAGAATCAGCTTAATATTCATCTCCTAGTTCCAATTTTAATTATGATAAATAAATAGATAAAGACCATTTATAAACACACAGCATTTGATAGTAACAATTCGGTCAACCCGACTACTTTGACCCGAACCCAGACAACAAAAGTTTATAGCTACAACGTGACGGAACTAGAAAGACAATCACAGACCGCCACTGGATCAACCCGATTATACTGATCCGAATCAGAAAAGACACTGACATTCCCAAAACATTTGATCAAACTTAAAAAAAAAAAACTTAAAATCAGCAGACTTTACGTAGACGAATCCGACAAGGAACTTAAGATAACTAAACAGTACTGTCTTGCAAGCTAATTCCTGGTCAATGCCACTAGATTAACCCGCCCGACCCGACCGGTACCACAAGAAAGCACCAAAAAACCAAAATTAAGTTAAATAAATTGAAAGGAGATGAAGAATTTGCAGACCTTCGTAGACGGATTTGACGAGAGACTCGATGTTGCCTTCTTGGCGAAACACGAGCGGAGGACAGCCATTCACTGATGATGATGGTGATGGTAATAGTGACGGTGACGGTGACGGTGATGGTGATGATGAATCGTCGATGCAGATGCCAGCGGAATCGTAACCGCGGTACTCAAGGCGACGGAGTCCGTTAAATAGAACTTGAAGAATGTAACGCCGTTCTCTGTTAACTCCGTAATTCAAGTAAGCAAATATGCCACATTTCTTTCTTCCAATTATTGTTCAGTGATGATCAGTTTCGTTCGTTTTCTTTTTTCGATTTTGATTTGAAAATGTTCAAGTTTAATGGGGAGAGTGGTTTGTGCACTTGTGCTCCCCAAAACCCGTCAACAAAATTATAATATGAAGTTACCAAAAATCCCTCAAGATTTACAAGACCATCTTAATTCTGCCGGGTATTAAGTTATATTTCCCATTCTAAATGGGCCGAGTTGTGTAAAAGATTCAAATCGAACATATTTATGCAATTAGAACTTTCGAAGATATTTATGTGTTAGAACACCCATTTTAAAGTTTTTATTTTTTTATCCTTTAAATCTAAGTGATGGAAACGGGACACCATGGGTGGGTTGAGATATTTGACTTTTGACTTTTTTTCCTACGTTCCGTTCTGGTACAGGAAGCTTCCATTATTGCGTCGAGTTGCTGACGTGGAATCTCGTGATTCGATGGATGTGTTGTTAGTCGTCATTTAAAGAACACTTGGCCTTCGGTGCTGATTTGAAGAATATTAGAATAATGAGCTCATTTTTTAAAAAAATTTGATCAAATAACGCAATTAAATTTAAAGAAATTGTTATTTAATTTTTTAAATCTATCTGCAATCAAATCTGGTTTATCAAATAACAATATAAAAAATAATTAACGGTTAATTTAATAATATTGTAGATTTTATTTTCCTTCTTACTCCTATGTTTTGGTATGGGGAAGCCTCCATAAGCAGGGGCTGCAGCAGTCTTTACATATTACGTCAAGTTGCTAATGTGGAATCTCCTTATTGCATGGATGTATTGTTAGTCTTTACGAAGATTTGATTCTTCAAACCATCAAACCATCTATAATGTGACACCAAAATTAATACCGAACCACATTTTACACCATTTTTAATGTAAAATATTTTTTCAATATAACACCAAAATAGTGTTATGAATAGTATTGCACCATATTTGGTGCAATACTATTCATTTAGTGCCAGGAAAAAAAACTCAAATATCTTTATTACTTTTCTTATTTACATATATGTTATATTTTATATAATATTTTAAGTTATTATTATTATTATTGTTATTATTTTTATTTTATTTTTTAATTTTTGAATATTATACTAATATTTTTAATTTCAGTGTTGGTTTGAATATTGTGCTTATTTTTTTAAAAAAATTATAATCAAATAATGCAATATATTCCAATTTTGAGGAGGACAATAAAACTTCATTGCGTTATTTTAAAGCTTCAAATAACGCAATTAAATTTAATTTTTTAAAAATCTAACTG
Source organism: Citrus sp. QX-2021 (assembly GCA_030444885.1). Taxonomy (NCBI): domain Eukaryota; kingdom Viridiplantae; phylum Streptophyta; class Magnoliopsida; order Sapindales; family Rutaceae; genus Citrus; species Citrus sp. QX-2021. The sequence continues at coordinate 19,750 of JAUJEF010000496.1, read as the reverse complement.
TTAGAATACTAAATAAATTTTTTATTTTATTAATTTTAATTTTATTTTGATATCTCAATATAATTGGTTATAAAATAATAATAATCTCTTTAAATTTAATTATTTTATTCCTAAATTAATAAGGATAGTTTTGGATTTTTATGATATATATGTGAGGATATATATGAAATTATATTAAGTATAAAATTTATTTTCAAAATTAGATTTTGAAAAGCTACTTCTTTTTTACTTTTTAAAATTTATTGTAGAATAACGTGATTTTGCTAAAAATAATTTTTAAAAAATTTTATCAAATACCAAAAATTACTTTTGAAGCTATCAAAAGTAATCCCAAATAAACCCTAAAACTTCAAATAAAAATTTATAAAAAGAAAAACCATCAAACAAATTTGTGTGTGGTAGAGTAATAGTAAAATAATACATTTCATCAATTTCCTAAAAGAAACTAATATGTAACAGCGTGTTACAAACACAAATTTTGTAATAAATAACTTGAAAAAAATATAAGGATTCAAAATAAATAGTTTAATACAAGGAAACCTAAACCTTTCAATTGATATTGTTTTGCAGTTGAGAATTAACGCCTCCGAAGTTAAACTCAAGTTGCAATAAAATTATAATTATTTATACAAAATATCTTTATTTAACTATCCCTAAAAATAAGCGCCTAACTAACCATTTTCTTCACAAATAATTTCCACTAAACCACAAATAATTAACTCACTACTTGATAATATTTTATACAATAATATTAAAGATTCTAATTTTTTGAGTCTAAACTAAGACCTAATTATATATCACTCATCTATTGAATGATAAATATTAAATTATTATTACTCTTTTCTTTCATTCAATAAATAAATATAAGATCGATTTGAACTCAAATTTGAATATAAAATTGATATCCTAATACTATTCAATTTTATACTATTTAAATAAAATAATGAATACAGCAAAAAATTTAATAAATAAAATATTTTAATTAAAGATCGTATCAGTCATTTCCGCACTTTCGTTTTACATAGGCCCTACCGCAGGAGTGCAATTATGATTTATGTCTACAGACTCGCACGTGCTATCAAATCACTTGCCAAAATAAGTGATGCTTTATTATTTTATTTAACTTTTATTTTTCTAATAATATATAATTGTATAAGTGATAAATTTAGAGTTTGTATTTGTGAATCGAAAACTGCTTTTAAAAAATTTGAATAGGATACATAAATTCTGAGTTGTATTTTTTTATATTTTTTATGTTTGAAAACTGTTTGATATAATATTTAAAAACTGTTTTTAAATTTTAAAAATTGTAAAAGCATGTTTGATATAATATTTGAAATTACAAAAATTAAGGATATGCATTTGTTAGAAATTGTTTTCAAGGTAATTATTAGCGAATTACCTTAAGCTTATCTTGTTATTAAAATAAACTACGAAAGTTTGAATTTGTTTAATTTCTAACCTTAAGTTTGCGGTTTGTACCAACCATCCACCAAAAAAATAAAATTACCTTTACAAGATAATTACTATTATAATTTGTGTTTACTTTTGTTGTTTTTTTTATAAGGTAATTATGTCTTTTTTGTAGATGACTAAAGACAGGTTACAAACCTATGGTGGAAATTGAACAAATTCAAAAATTTATAGTATTTTTGATAGCATGGTTATCTTAAGGTAAATGAGTGATAATATCCTTTATTTTCAAGAATAATATTTAATAACATTTTACTTGTAATAAAAAAAGATAAGCTTGAACTAGAAGTTGGTTGTGTGAGTGGTTAAGCACTCTCACCTTAGAGAGGTGAGGAGTTGGCGCCGTTCCGTGTGGAGTCATGGCTTTTGTTTGTGACTTTCACCTTACAGGGTACGTCAGTCTGTGAGGATTAGTTTGGGTTGTGAATGCAGAAGGCAAAAATCTCATGGGTAAAGTTAGGCGCTCAAGGCAGCAAACAATTGGTTCAGAAAAAAAAAAAAAAAGATAACTTGAAACTATAATTTCAAATATTTTAATACCAATGACACAATGATGATATAATTTCTAGGGAGATATTTATAATAAGCATGTATAAATAGGCAACTTTGGACTAAAATAATATAATAATTAACCCACAATCGATATACAAAACAAGTCACAACGACATATAAGCAATAAAAATAATCTAGGAACAAATATCTCTGCTTTTGATACCCTACTCTATTTTGATGAAGACTGGTTAGCAAAAAAGAGGAATTTGAATCAATTAAAAAATATGAGTTATGCTTTTTGAGGGCCTAGTGCCATGGTATGAATGTTTTATACAGCACATTTGGGTAATGCTTAGATAATTTTTTAAAAAAAATTACTAAGTCAGTCTTGACCTTCTCAACTATTTAAGTTAAATTGTTAGCAGAAGAGTTAGAGAAGAATGAGCAATTAAACCAAAGAAAATGTATATGATTCACAAAAGTTTGTGGTTACAAGAGTTTTGAAAGTTTGCTTACAAGTTGGTTGTTACTCTCGCTTCAAATGGCAGGCGCCAAGTCCTATTTTACAAGTTACTTGTCTCTCCGCTTGCTTAGTTTAAAATATTGTAAGTCTAGAGACTTCTCATAACTTGGAGAGAGCTCCCATGTCTACAAGGCTTAGTGTTCTACAGAATTATGTATACAAGCTACATGCTACAGAATCTATGTACAAGTTTAGAAGGCCTTAGAGATGGAGCATTCTAGAGACAAGCCAATCTAGCACACGTTGAGCTTGTCAAGTCACCTTTGTCTGCAAAGAATTTGGGCTTTCCTTGGGCTCCATAACTCATTTCAAAGGACCAGGCTCAGGCTCAGCCGGAGAGGCCCATTACCATCCCTCTAGTGGAAGGAGGCAGGGCGGTGGGTTTGCCCTCTGAAGGTGGGAAATGAAATCAATTGAGAATATAATTGCAATTGCTTTCCTTCATCTCAATTACAGTTTAACATACATAAATACATACAAGTGGAACAATCAATTATTCTCAACCACGTACACATTGTTGATCATATTGTTTATAGTTTACAGGAGAAATAATAGAAAAGAATTTTCAACTGGATCTAACAGCATCAATGGCGAAAACTAGGTCTTCCAATTTGGCCCCCGTCACTTCCTTTACAACCTTATTGTCTTTCAGAATCTTGAAAGTAGGAACAACCCTTATTCCAAGCTCTTTCGCCAATGACTACCGATAATTTTATCAGGAATTTTCAAATGTTAGATAGAGAAACTCAAATTTAGTAAAAACATTGAGATTATAATACGAAGCTAAATACCTTGTTCTCTTGGTTGCAATCAAGCTTTAGAAATATAACATCGGAGTACTTTTTGGCCAATTCTTGAAATTTTGGAGCTATCACTTTACAAGGACCACACCTACAAAATACAAGAAATATCATGCTTCTGAAATGAAGGAGAATGCCTTCACCAACCAACCAACCTCACCATTGTAGGAGAAATGAAAGAGAATGTAATCAACATAAACTTAAACCTCATTTTTCCACAGCTGCCAAAAAAAAATTCAAAAAAATTTCTAAGAAAAATTCTATATAGCCATTTTACAATCACAATGATTGTTTTTCACAATAAAAATGTTCAAGTAATTAGCCAACTATGCCATTGTCAACCCAGCAGGCCAAGTCTAGCACAAAGGGTTTTCTCCATCTTTGACTGGTGTTTGTGCTGTAGAGGTTAGTTAACTTGATGGAATAGAAAGTTTAGTTGCTTACAGGCTATAGATTGAAACAAACGACAAAAGAACAGAACAGAAGCTACCATCTAGACAGAAGGGCTTAAAAAGAGTGAAAAAGGGAACCAAATTAAAAAATATGGCAGATTAATGAGATTTTCCCACAGGTATAAAGTATGCATTAATTGTTTGATATAATTGAGAGATATAGTAGCTTTATACAGCTACAAGTGTTTTTGAAAAAACTTCCTGGCTAAGTGGTTCCCCCACCCCAAAAAAAAAAAAAAAAGCTTTGGTTTATTTAGGAAGATATCAACACATGCACTTTGGGCCTTTGAGAGCACTTTTGACATTACCCAAAACACTCTCTAATCATACCATTAATCAATGCTGGAAAATCTTTAAAGACAATTCAGCCTTGTAGTGTGTTTAGAAAGTGCTTTTGGCAGTACCAAAAATCACTTTCAAATAGCCGAAGAAACGATTAGGCCAATTTTCTAGTTTTTGTTTGAAATTAGATGATACTGCCATTTTTTAAGAAAGAATAAGAATCCAAAAGCATGTGAAGTGTTTCCTTTTTCATTTCCCTATTTTGAGAAGCACTAAATAATTAATTACCATTCCATAATCCAATTTCTAGTTACCTGAATTGAAGTGCTTTTCAAAAGAACAATTTTGTAGACGACCCTTTTGCATAAGCACTTTTACTAAAAAATTCTTTTGTACAAAAGTACTCGTGAACCAAAAGCAAAAATTAATTTAAACTAAAATTAAAAACCAAAAAAAAACTATTCCGTAGCACTCATAATAAATACCCAAAAACACCCATAATTCCACTGAAATTTCCACAATTAAATTAAACATATTTCATATTAAAAACCAAACGAAGCAAAACTATTTTCAATTTTATTTTTAAATTAAAAAAGGAGAAAGAAATTCAATTACCATTGAGTGTACATATCAAGAACAACAGTCTTATCACCGGCGGCCTTAACGATGGGCCAAAAGTATCTTTATTTACTTCAGTGACCTCTCCCACTGTGGCCCCCGCAATCTCAAGCTCGATCTCACCGTGAAAACACCGCCGTTTAGCTGCTTATTGCTCTTCTTATTCGCCTTCTTCGCTACTAATGACGAGGAGTAAGAGCCGGTTCTTGAGCTTGAGACTCCCGCTGAGAAAGCAGAGGCTGTGATCTGGTGATTCCCGGAGCACGGTACCGACGTCGGAGATCGGACGGTGGTGGAGGAGAATTGGAGTAAAGACATTTTGATTTTTGTGGTGGAGAGTGAAGTAACAAAAATATGTGTTTTTGTGTTCCGTGCTCTTGCAGAGTGCTAAGCGAACTTAAAAGGAGAGTAGGATTTTGTTTTCTTATGGATGAAAAGACTACAATACCCTTGTTGGCCTTTTGTGTTTTGATCATACTTTTGAAAAAATTCGATGAATTTTGTTAAATTTTGATTAGATGAATATTCCATTAACTAATGGATCTTGCAAAAGTAAATAATAAAAAAAGCTAATATATTGGGACTTTCATATCAACCGGTCATTGTGGAGATTTATGATAAAAATAATGAGTTTTAAGAGAATGATTTGTATTTTTAATGTTAAATAATCCTAGTAAATGGTAATTAATATTGATGCAGCAAGATAGCAGAAGGATAGATTAATCACATTATTTAAGTTTGAAGATATGGAGCCCAACAGCTCGTGATATAATGAATGATGGAAAGTGTAATATTTTAAAAAAGAGTAAGGATTAAATGTCATTATTATCCGAATCACTCAACACCATAAGATTTGAAAATAAGTATCGACACTAGGTATCGCAAGGGAGTTAATGACAACGCCTCGGTATTTTATATTTAAGCTTCTATTTTAGATCTTTGAACATAGATTATGAATATTCGCTTATCAAATTAAAAACTACACAACTTAATTAAATTTCAATTTTCATTAAATGCGATTCAAGATTGGGGGATATTTCGGTCAATTCGGGATATTTTGTTGCAGATAGTATGAGTCCATGCGAGGCCTTGGGAGGATTTTCGAAAGCAATGACAGTGAAATATTGAAAACAATAACTGGATTATATGGTTTTGAACAATTAAGAAGACAAAATTAGCCTTGGGATATTTTATGTTGTTTGAAAAATATTAGAGTAGTTTGGTCATTTCATTAATTTCCTTTTGTGGCGCCATGTAAATCAAAAAGAGGAGCCGTCCTTGATTTTTGTTCATAGGAAAAAATGAAATTAAATTTTAATTTAGATATTTTCAGTTTTGATTATTAAAAAAAAAAAAGAAATTGTATTGTAGCCATTAATTTTAATGCCGCGAAATTTTCTGAAACGAACGTGCAAGTTGCTAAATTCCATCACGTTTGATGTTTGATTGTATATTACTTTTAATAAAAAATAAAGGACATAGCATAAACAAGAAATTTTAATTAAGAACAAAATATGTTGGGAATTTTTTATTCAGTTAAGATATTGCGACGTAATTATCATTTTTAATTTAAAATATATGTAAATTTATTTAGGCCATAAAATTTTTCGTTAAACTTATTTTAAAAATAAATTTATTATTAAAAATTTAAAAGAAAAATCTCAAAAATTATCTTTTACCAATCTATTCTCTCTATCTTATAAGCTTTGCATATTCCCTCTCTTCTTATACATTTTAAAAACTAAATACTCAATTTCACTCTCTTTTGATTTTTTTACTTTCCTTAGTACATCATGATCTATATTTTATACTTTTTTTTCTTGATATTCATTATTTTATGTTTTGGTAAAAATTAATTTATTGATATTCATTAACTTTCATATATGATAATTATTGTTTTTAATTCAAAAAGGTAGATTTGTAGGAGATGTAGCGTATAAAAGTCAAAATGGAACATTTAAAATCATTTATTCAAGTAAACACATTATTTACTCTCATTCGTTCTCATTTAAATAAGTAAGCACATTATTATTCTTATTCTCTAATTTTGATTCTCATTGTTAATTAGTAAACACATCATAAATGTGCCCCATGAGTAAAGATAGCCAGCGGGTCGAGTGGCACGTGTACGCACATGTCTCAGTATGCACTGTGCGACACAAGCGGCGTTTCGGTGAGGGTACACGTATAACGGCATAGCGCGCAAATGGGCTAATTTGGACTTAAATTTACAAGCACGTGAGCCTTAAAAGTCTGTGCGCGATTAGAAATGGTAAAGCATATATGCATAAAAATGTACGTAATGCCATGACTTCAGTAGTGGAAAATTTAGCGTGCGACCGTAGGCCATCGATAACATGTGGCCAAAGTATATCAAAGTAAATTTTTTTAATGAAAAGTAAATATAAAATGTTATGATTTTACAAATATTTTGAAATTAAATTTTTTAATACATTTCATTAGTATAGGCTTTTAAAAATTAATTTAAGTCTTAGCTTAAAAAAATCTAATTGTTTTATGTTTATAATTTATTAAATGAATAAATGAAATTTGAATAATTTGTTTGAAGATTTTTTTATTTTGGCCGCTTGGGTATATAGATTTGTATTAGTCATTACTATGATCTATGGAGTTAAATTTATTTATTATTGTATTATAGTTGGTTATTGTGAAATTAAATATATAGTTGTGAAATTGTGATAAGCTGATAATGAAATGTTAATTGTTACTTAATAAAAATTATTATTATTGTTGTTGTTGTTGTTGTTCTTCTTATTATTGTTATTATATTGTTGTTGTTGTTGTTGTTATAAGTGCATAGGCTCATGGGCTTGAAAAGGAAAAAAAAAAGTTGGCATGTTAGAAAAGTCAATAACACAAATAAAGAAGCGATATAAGATAAAGAATAAAATGAGAAAGCGATATATTATAGAGTGATTTTATTAAATTCCATTATGTGTCATAACATAATGAGACAAACCCTCCTTTTATAGTTAATAATCACTCATGAAATTAATGGAAAGCATTATGGATCATAATTTCTTGTGAGATAGTGAGAGTTATAGAAGCCAAAGGTTCTTTATTGGGAGATTGTGGAGAAATTTAAGAGATATATGTTATGAATATCGCATTTATTTTAATAAATTCATAACGCTCCCGCATTAAATGTTCCATACAAAGAATATGTCTCATTAAAACCTTTACTAAAAAACCCTTAGGGAAAAAAAAATTAGTAAAGGAAAAATAGTACATTATTCATTGATGTCTTGAATAATTTTGGAGATATAAAGTTGCCTCATTAAAACCTTACTTAGGAAAAACCCTATAGGATAAAAACCTAATAAGGAAAAAGAGTACAACATATGAAATTTCCTCAAAATAAATTATTTTCCCAATAAGTATGCTCTCCCTCATCTGATATAGATTCTTCAAGATTTGGAGAAAAATATTTGAGTTGACGCATCCCGATTTTATGTACCAACTTTTTGAATGTCATTTATTAGTAGGGATTAAATAAATAAATCTACAAGATTATCACTTGGCGTATTTGTTGAATATCTATATCACTATTCTTTTGAAGCTCATGTATATAAAAGAATTTGGGTGAAATATGTTTGGTCTATCACCTTTTATGTAACCACTTTTAATTTAGGCAATGCATCATGCATTATCCTCATATAATATTGTGGGGTTATTTTTAATTGATGACAATCCACATGTTTCTCGAATATGTTGTATCATTGATCTTAACCAAATGTACTCACGACTTGCTTCATGAATAGCAAGTATTTCTGAATTATTTGAAGATGTTGCAACCATTGTTTGTTTCATTGTTGCGGGTATGACATAGCACTATCACCAGAGGTAAATAAATTACCCGTTTGAGATAGGGTTTTATGTGGATCAGAGAGATATCCAGCATCTGCATATCCAATTAGTGGTGACTTTGATCCATTTGGATAAAATAATCTCATGTCAATTGTTCCACGGAGATAGCGAAATACATGCTTTACACCATTCCAATGCCTACGAGTTCTTGCGAACTATATCTTTGCTAATAAATAAACTGAAAATGCAATATTAGGTCGAATACAATTCGCAAGATACATGAGTGCACCAATTGCACTTAAATATGGTACTTCATGATAAAAAAAATTGCTTCACCATCTTCTTTAGGACAAAATAGATCTTTTTCTACATCAAGTGATCGCACCACCATTGGAATGCTTAATGGATGGGCTTCATCTATATAAAAATGCTTGAGAAACTTTTTAGTATATGTTGGTGATATAAGAGTATTTCGGTTGGCAAATACTCAATCTTTGTAAACCAAGACATAATTTTATTTTTGAAGATCTTTCATTTCAAACTCATTTTTCAAATATAGAAGTTGTTTTGAAAGCTTTTCAAGAGTTCAATAAGATTTAAATCATCAACATATATCTGCAACTATTGCAAATCTAATTTGATTTTAATAAAAAACACAGGACAAATTGAATTATTTATATATCCTTCTTTACATTAAATAATTGCTTTGAGGCGATTGTACCAAATCGCCCAAATTTTTTTAATCCATACAAGGATCTTTTTGATTTCAAAGAATATAAACTATGGGGTTTAAATTTGCTTCAACATATTAGAATCCTTGGGGAATTTTCATATAAATATTATTATCAATAAGAGACCCATATTGATATGCGATACAACATTCATAAGACATATCAAGCCCCTTGAGAGGCTACAAGACTAACTAGAAATCAAAATGTAATTGCATTCACAGCAGAAGAATATGTATCCTCATAATCAATGCCAATTCTTTGAGAAAAACCTTGTGCAACTAACCTTTCTTTATATCTCACAATCTCATTTTTCTCATTTTCGTTTTTAACGAATACCCACTTATAACCAACAGTTGACATTTTCAGGTGTCGGGACTCTTTGGTCGAATACCTTACGTTTATAAGTGAATTTAGCTTTGTTTGAATAACATCTTTCCACTATGGCCAATCATTTCTATCACGACATTCTTCCCACAATTATGGGTCGGGGATCCTCATTATCATTTATGATATTAAGAGCCACAATAAATGAAAAAATATCATCAATAATGATTTCATTTCAATCCCAAGAATTTTCTATACCATCAAAAGCCAATCATAATTTCATCATTTTGTTTCTTTTAGGAGAAATTGATACTTTTCGATTGTTGGCAAATTTTCTTCTTTTGGGTCAATGAGGCGAATCTTATTTAATTGATCAATGTTATTTGATTATGCGGCGGTAATTCTTCGGGAGTGCTAATTTCATTTTGTAACTTTTCTTGTGTTTTCCTCTTGGGGAATTTGTTTTTGAGCCAATTAGTCTTGATTTCAAAAGTACTTTACTTTCATTAGGTTGAAGTCGTGTTGTCCTTGAGGATCTCCACACATATTGGGGCATTTTCAATTGGAATATATGATTATGTTATTTTCTTGAATCAATAAATGTATGAGGAATTTGATTTGCAATATTTTGCAAATGAATGATCCTTTGAACTTTAAGTTCACTTTGATTTGTATGAGGATCAAAATGAGATAATGATGATGCATGCCATGTAATTTCATGTCGTTAATTTACTTTTGTCTTTTCTCCTCCCTAACGATGGGAAAATTTGTTTTATCAAAAATGGCAATCTGCAAATCGTGTAGTAAAAAAGAGCTTCGATTAAAGGTTCAAGACACCTAATTATTGAAGGAGAATCAAAATCAACATGAATTCCAAGTCTTCGTTGCAAACACATTTTATTTCTTTGTGGGGAAGCAACCGGGACATAGATAGCTCATCAAAAATTTTCAAATGAGAAATATCTAGCTACATTAGCCAAAACAAGTTGTGAAGTTGAATATATACGTTAAGAACTTGGTGAATACGAATTAATGATGCAACATGTAGTATTGCATGTCCCCATTATGAAAAAAGACAAATTTGATCTAAGAATTAATGGTCTTGCAATTAATTGTAAGCAGCCTAATCAAAGATTCAGCTAAATCATTTTGTGTATAAGTGTGTGCAACATAATGCTCAACATCAATTCTATTAGACATACAATAATCATTAAAAGATTTAGATGTAAATTCACACAACATTATCAAGTCTAATTTTTACCAAGAAAATCAGGAAATTGTGCCCTTAATCAATTATTTGAGCAATAAATCTAGCAAATGCAACACCACGACTAGAAGTAGAGAGACATGTGACTATCTAGTTAATGCATCTATTAAGACTAATAAATAATAAAACGGTCCACTACTTACATGTATAGGGCCACATATATCTCATTGGATTCTTTAAAAATTTAGGAGATTCAAGACTTACTTTCATTGGAGATGGCCGATTATTAATTTGCCTAGCACATGGGCTTTCAGTTGGCAAAAGAATCTTCTAGTTCTTTAATTGATGTCCATGTGAATTTTTTATACTACCACACATCATGATTGATCCAGGATGCCCAAGTCGATCATGCCAAAGTTTAAAAATCTTTGAATCAAAGAACTTATGGTTCATTGTAAAATTTATATCTATTGTTCTTATATTTGTATAATACAACCCAGAAGAAAGAAAATGTAGTTTTTCCAATAAATGCTTGGCATGAAACGATTGAAGTAATACAAAGAAATTGAAATTACCTTCACTAGATGTTTCAATGTGGTATCCATTTTGTGAATATCCTTGAAATTAAGCGGTTACTGTTGGATCTACTAGAGTGTAAGCATCATTTATTTGTAATTTTGTACCATTTGGTAACATAATATTAGCTCTTCCAAAGCCTTGATTAGATTAGCAGAACTATACATATTGTAGTAACATTAGCCTTAGCTAATATTAAATTATGGAAATATTTTTATTTCATAGAATTGTGTGCATTGTTGCACTATTCCACAAACATCTATCTTCATTATTCACCAAGTGTAAATCACTTTACTCCACTGTCGTGAGGAGAACTTTCCACAAAATTATTAAGCTTTGCATGACAAATTTATTGAGCTAAATTTGTGAAGATTTTGGATTTGAACCACGGTCCATCATCGACATTGATTCAATTTCAAACCATACGGTGGTATAATATTCACATGTTGATTTCTTATAATAAGATCTATAGTCATGATTTTCTTTTGGGAAATTATCCACAGCCCATCCACTTTGTTTTTTCCAACTTTTTAAAAATATACAATTCTTTTTCTTGGAATCCACTGAAGTTATATTTCTTTTCCTTTTCCACTTCCGTTTAGAGACCGTTAAGAAAATTAATGGAATATTGTTTAAATGACTTTTACCCTCAAATGTAAAGATAAATTATCCACCGACCGTCTTTTTTCATATTTTTATAAAAATACACAATTCTTAATTTTTTTTTTTCTTGAACTCCACTTGAAGTTATATTGTTTTACATCAATCCACCGCTGTGTCGTTTGTGAAATGACAATTTTACCCTTATGATGTTAGCAAAGTTCTAATAGTGTTATAATGAGAGTGGACCAATGAAAAAATGTTAACTTGAGGTGGAGCGCGCAAAAAAAAAATTTGTGTATTTTTTAAAAAGTGAAAAAACATGTAATTGGTGGATAATTTTCCTTTTCTTTTAATCAAAAAATCATATTTTTTATTTTAATAAAAGAAAACATACGTTAATTTATATTAGCACTCTTGATTTGCTACACGGGAGCATATGTGCGAAAATTATATTAGCACTCATGTCCTCTTTCTTTTTATTTTTTTCCATATAATTTCAAATGAGAGAATTAATTGAGCTTTGAAATTATAAATCAACTTATATATGAATTTTAGCTCCTTCGGAGAGATGATCATAAAAAAAAAACATAATCTTTTACAATCCTTCAGAGGATTGATTTCTTCCACAAAAATATTTTAATACTATTTTTGGTCTTAAACATGTGAATATTAATTAGACTTTAGTAATTCAAGACAATAATAAAAAATGTTCATCAAGAATTCAATAAAAACATAGGGATCAATTTAAAAGTTCAAGTACAATATATATTCCTCTTACAAATCATTCCTTTATTTTATCATGTCAAACTATTGTTGAAAATTATCTAATATAAAATAAGCATGCAAAAATCTATCACTAAAAGTCTAAGAAGTTGAAAAGCAGAACAATGGGCGAGCAACGAAGTCAAGAAGTTGTTGAAATCGAAACGAACAATTTTTAATGACCTCATTTATTACTCAAACACTTTTGATTGTCATATTTTTTCCTTAAATTTTTTCAAAGAAACAATTATGCATTATATATATATATTGAAATTTGTGTTTGCGTACTAATGCTTGAGAAATCATGCCGCTTTGTAAGAAATTTTATAAATTAGAGGCTACGGGAATATATCCTTCAATCATATCATAATTGTAGGTCTTGATTTGTAAAATCATGCTTTTAAAATGTTTTTGTCTTTTAAAGAAATTGTTATGTTTGGATAACAATTAAATGAAATGGGACCTTTACCGAGACTTGATTACATACTACTTAGTAAGAGATAAATCAAAAGAGATGAGACTATTCTCTTGCAGACACGATTTGTCAAAAGCCAATCTGTTATTCGCCCAAAACCTATCGATGGAAAGATGTCAATCTTCCCAATGAATGGATTCTTGAAGGAGCCACTTTGCTCGGTGGATTCCCGTGAAAACAACTTGAGCGAAATACGAGTTACTGAATGTGACTACCGATGATTACTGATATTAAAAATCAAATTATCCTTTAGAGATCTACTTCAACTAGATTCTCAGATAAAGATTCTTGCTCAAGCATTCAGCCGTTAGAAAGGAAATTTTCAAAATACCTTAATGAAATAAATCTCCCTTTCGATCCGTTAAAAGCCAACCTAGGTTTTCCGCTTCGGATATACCTAGTTCTTGATCCATTCTGTTGACTATACTACTAGTGTTTCTCACCCAATCTACACTGGTAGTCAGCATGAACAAAGGCAGGAAGAGAAGGAACCTTCTCCTACGTTTTCATTTATCACTGAGAAAATGTAATAAATGTTATTGAAAAAGATTTGAACTAGATAAAACTCTCCTCCATAATGATTTTATTCAGATAATAATAAAGACAAAAAAGACTCTGGTTTTTTAAACATTTTTTAAATCAAAGAAAGAAATTCAAGAGACATATTATGAATTTGTAAATTCACATAAAATCCATATATTGTTTTTTGATTGGTTTGAGATATATTCTTCGAATAAAAACATTTCTTATCCTTTTAAAGAGTCAAACCCTATTACTATTAGGAAGAAAATTCCTGAATGGAAATTTTCTGATAGTAATAGAACAATAGAATCTGAGCATCCACCTCTTTGGAGTTTAAGCTGTGATCACGGTGAACCTCCTGCCTCAAATTAGAGCCTCACCTTATAAAATCCCTATAAGCAAATGATTCGATGCAAATTTAAATAGTATTATTCAACAGAATAATTTTTGTAATACTAACTTAAATACAATAGGAAAATTAGATTGACTAGGATAGAAAACCAATTCCAGAAGTCAACTATAGTGCATTTCTCTATTAATACAAAATCGGATTCCGACAAAAAGCTTAAGGAACTTTATTTTCAAACCTTTTCGGAGTTTCGAAAACTAGTCAAAAACTTGTTCAAGAGTCAAAATCGGATTTTACTAAAGCTATTAGAGACCGATTAGATAGAATAAAAGCTTCTTCTTCTTCGTCTAGTAAAGTCGAGATTGCCCTGAGATAGTGCTCAATCTAACAAGATTGGTGTACTTCCTGACATGATAATGTTTCTATTTCCTTTTGAGACATAGAAGCATTTAAAAAGAAGAAATCGTCTCACAAAGCCAATAAAATCCATTGGGAATTAGCCCTACCTCTTTGTCGGGACTCCACTAGATCTAGCTATAGATAATGGGCCGGAGTGCTTTAAATCAATCACGATTTAATGCATCTTACGTCTATGAGTGGAATATTGATGGTATGTGCGAATATAACATCTTAGGATTGTTGCAACAAATGACCATGGCGGCCAATGCCTATAAAACTCGGGTGGGAACTTCTAATAGAGCCGCAGCGAGAAATTCCTAGTTCTTTGGTTTTACGGGTTAACTTAAAGGTTGGTGAGATCATCTTACTCACTCTCACTCAGCAACAACAATTAGATGTCCTAAATTTATTCAAGTCGATGAGAATGGAGCCCCCATTCTTGATGAGTTAAATAGTCCAATTCAGGATGCGATTCTCTGCACTTAATCTTGACTATATCCCCTTCATTTCATAGGTGACCCTTCGTGACCTTAGGGATAAAAACTGAGGAGTTACTACACAATCTTAGGTGTAGGAAACTTAGTGAATTCCAAAATTATAAAACCACTTTCTTCACCAGGACTTTTCCTTAGGGATGATGCAAATCATATAACTTGGAAGGAGAAATTCCTTTGCGGGTTTACCAACCCTACTAGGAGAAAAGGTTAGGAATTCCATTAAAAGCCACTGTATGATAACCGTATTCACATGATGAGAACTACTCTGGCTATGGTGAACTTGCATCGGTTTGTCAACAAAGAAGGTTTAAAGATTTGTCAAGACTTGAAGTTACTGAAGCGACTAAAATAGGAGCTTAGAAAATCTAAGCAAGAATTAGACAGTTCAGTAAACAATTCAATTATGACCCCTTTAAAACTTCCACTTCCAAAGATTGTAATGGTAAGTGTTCTTCAAAACCTTACAAGAAACATTACAAATAAAAAAGCCATAGAAACCCTTTTCAAGATTTTAGAGAACTTTCTTATAAGAAACCTCGAGGCACTTATAAAAATGACTTCTCTAAAAAGAAAGAGTTTAGAGCCAAACCAAAACCCCTTTTAACTACTTAAAGAAGCCACATGTTACAAATGTGGAAAGAAAGGCCATCTTGTAAAATTCACATGAGAATAATGTAAAGCTCCATGAGCTTGGCCTTGATGAAGAAATTCTTTCAAAAGTAGCCCCTTTACTTGCAGAGTCTTCGACTTTGAGTCTTGGCCATGGCGGAGATAGTGAACCTCTACGAGGTTGATGAGTTAAGCGACTCACGAATGCATTTCTTCAGTGATTCGACACCAGTAATTCATATTCTTATTTAAAGAAAATCAATGTTTTAACAAAGATCAAGAGACTTTTCTTGAGCTTGTTAAACATATTTCGATTCAAATCTTCAAAAGGAATACTTAGATAAACTTTTAAAAACCCCGGATTCTAATAAAGCGAAACTTCTAAAAGTAGTACTAAATCAAATAGTGACTCAAATCTTGATGAGATTGCGATAAGTATGCTCATGTTGTTGGGCATTTATTTTCATTATTTGCAATCTTGACAACATAGAGGTCATGAAATATCTCTAGCTTAAAGGGACGAGATTATGTGTGAGACTTATTGTATGGGCATCTAAACGAGAATGTATGATTTATTTTGCATAGATAGATATGTATTTTTAAGATTATGTGATATTCTTCAAGAATTAAACTTGCTCTGAAATGAGGAGAGAAGTTGGAGTACATAAACTTATGGTAATCTTCTTATTTATCGTATCACATAGTATTCATATGCATGTTGCTATTGATCAATTGAGACACTCAAATGAAACAATTCATAGGCAATTTAAGCATGTTCTTAGGGTAACATATTCATTCGCACCACATTTTATTTGTCTTAGAAGTCAACGAGAGATAGACACCACGTGAAGTTGGAGATAACCCAAAAATACGTCCATATTTTAAGGTATGTATTATAAACCAAAAGCGATGTGAATATTATAAATATAATAAATGTTTTTTAAATATTATATTATTTGTTTAGGAATATATTAGTTCAATTGATAGAACTCATATACCCTATGCACTTGGCACCTACTCAAAAACAAATATCATACAGAGGTAGAAAGGTTATAGTCACATAAAATATTATGTGTGGGTGTTCTTTTTATTATGATATTTACATTTGTGTATATAAGTTGGGAAGGGACAACCAATGATTCAAGAGTTTTCTTAAATGCAATAAGGAAATAAATGCATACTCATAAATAAGATATTACTATGTTGTAGACCCGGGATATATATAAACATGCCTAGACTTTTAACATCATAGAGAGAAGTCAAAGGTATCACTTACGTGATTATAGAGAGCTTAGGGAGCATTAATGGGGCCAACATAATTGTCCAACTGCTGAATTATTCATTGATAAATGTTATCGAATGGTGTTTTGGCATTTTAAAGACTTCGATATATTGAAGTTAATAACCAAACTATCGTCCGTATAGCAACAACTTATCCTGTGCTGTTTTCTATGTGTTGCATAATTTAATTAGTGAGAGAGGCCTAATATGGCCAGATTGTTTTTTAACTCCCTACTTTGCACCGGATAGGGTACCAAATGAACTTCGTGTTGTTGGCTTGGTATTTCAAGAGAATTTAGAATGAAATATGAAATCAAGAGAATATAACTGCCAAGTTGAAAACAAAATGGCAAATTAGATTAATAAATACCTATAAG
The DNA here is from genome assembly GCA_030444885.1 of Citrus sp. QX-2021. NCBI lineage: Eukaryota > Viridiplantae > Streptophyta > Magnoliopsida > Sapindales > Rutaceae > Citrus > Citrus sp. QX-2021. The sequence continues at coordinate 2,570 of JAUJEF010000496.1, read as the reverse complement.
AATTGATTGAACAACATATATACACACATGTAACATACTTTGCATTCAACTTGTTGCTTGCGTTTTTTATTACTTGACCATTGGAAGAGGATCTGAATCTCACCATATCCTTCTTTCTTATTCACGATGACCAGGAACCAATGAGAGACAATATATAGTTAATTAAAAACATAAATCTAAAATAGAAAAAAATTGATATCTTTCTCATATAATATGTTTTATAATAAGTAAACAAGCAATCGGTTGAGAGTTTAGAAAGTAACCTTTCAAAGACCTTTGAAAGTCAAGGCGTGAAAGAATTTTCAACACTAGTTGCTTGTGTAAAACCATCAACGTCACTCAACGGTAAATCTTGATTGCTACAAAAGAACAATGAGTAAACAGAATTGATATATAAATAAATAGTCATTGAAAAACTTTGTTGTAGAGAGCAATGTTTGAAAAATTATTATAGATAAACAACAACTTTCAATTCACATAGAAATAATAGTACTGGATACTTACTGCATATAGTGTTAGTAAATACTAGTTTATTAGTGCATCCTCAAGTTTAACCCATTCACAAAGTGTGAGGTGATATGCTATCATGGTAAGAATCTAAAACAGTGGTCAATAAATATCCAAATTAATATTCAGTAACAATAAGACATCCAAACATATAGTATGTAAAGTTAGTGGCAATACACTACAAACCTCTCCGTTTAGAGTTGTGTCAGGCAAAACACTCACGCAATTAGGCCTAGAAATAAATTGATCATCAGTAGAGACAAGGATTTCATTGAAAACACAAACAACTAATAAAGTGTTAGGCAATCAAGACATATGTATAGAGGAATAAAAAAGATATATCCATATAAATTGCAAGTACCTTCCATTACCATCTCTATCAAATGCATATTGAATGAGCTTCAATTGGTCAAGAGAAAGGGATTAATTACATAAAAAAAGGACTAACTTTAAACTTAGCCTTCACTCCCGAGACACTTTATTATAAAAGAAAGTTGATATCATTCAGGCCTTGATATTCTGTCGTCTTGTTCTTTGATAAAAGAAGTGCGGAACTTTTGCTTAATGTCAATTGGTTTCACAAATTCTATAAAGTCCAAGCTCAAAAATTAATTCATTATCATTAAAATCAAATTACAACTAAAGATTGCTTAGACTAACCTCTCTTTCCTCTCTGGGAACATGATCTCCATCAAATTGAAATGAATCGACCATAATTTAGCTAGCTTATTGTAGAGTCCCAATAAACTTGACATGGCATCAAAGGGTCGTAAACACTGCTTTCACTCTATGATCCACGGAGTCGTCATCATTATCACCGACTAAAATCATTTTCCTTTAGCTTTTGACATTGCTTTTCCATCCGGAGATGTAGGATTTCGAATTTTCGAATTTGAAGGTGGATCGATGGCAGATGGTTGTTTGGTTGATCCTCCATGATACTTTGATGTCAATTCACCCAATAATTTTCTATGTTTTCCAATCTCCGTTCTAGAGTTTGGAACAATTCTTTTGTTTGGTTGAAGAATGACCCGAACCTTTCCATTAGTAATTGAAAATCATCATTATTAACATTATTCACTTAGAAACGCTCTGCTGTTTAGGCTTACAAAGACAATCAAGGTCACATTAAAACCTAAAATAATTCATAAAATAATAATTATTTAGTCCAAAATATGGTAAATTGATTTCATTAAAAGTATGCACGCGTTCTATATCTTATTGCTTTTATTGATGCCACTAAGCATTGTTTTGCCATTTCAAGAATCATCAAATCTCATCATTATTCCATACACTAATAGGACACATTGTTCTAACGATAGAAGGTCGATCATATACAGTAAAGGAAAAGTAGAGCGAGTTATGCATCAATGCCAAAGTACATATGTCATAAAGCTAAATAAGTGAAATACAAGAAACAAGTTACAATAAAAAAATTTAGTAAAAAGAACCTTTAAGAAAAGAACGCAACCACTAATAAGCTCAATTTATTTTCTTTAAATTTTTACACACCTTCCCATAAAAAAGTAAAGCACCAACTAGCCTTAATTTTTTTCTCCGATGGGAATTTATATCTTTCGATTACCACGAAAGATACAACGGATTAATGTATATTGCACTTATGGGACATAATATGGATTCACAATGCAAAAAAAAGACTAAAAAGCATCTTAAATTCATCATTAGAACTTGAACTATTCATTAGTCGCTTTTTTCACCTCCACTATATGAATTCCTCTGGCAATATTCATATACATCGTATACATGATCGGTCATATCAGTAAACTTAGTCATTTAAAGTCCACATGTATGCCTCGCATCTGCAACCCCTATTATAGTTGCAAATGTTGTGGGTATTAAATTGCATTATTTCCCATGTGGGAATTATACTTTGCCTATATACATCATATTCTTCCAATTAATGTGTTGCACAACTCTTGTCTTAGCGCCCACATTTTAGATCAAGTGGACTTCGGCTTGATTCTTTGCTGCTTTGCTTGTTGACAGAAAAAGATGAAGCTTGACTACGAGAATGAAGCTACATGACATTGAGATCCTCAATA
>JAUJEF010000495.1:0-54934 GCA_030444885.1 Citrus sp. QX-2021 | reverse complement strand
CTCCGTGTGCCAGAAATAGGCCCTGGGCACAGCCGCGCCCAAAAATAACCGCCCGAAGGCCGGGGCGCCAAGTTCGTCCAGCGGAAAAAGGCCACAAAAACGGGTGGGCTATAGCCTTGGGGGGTGGGGCAGGCCGACTTCGTCCGCCGGACTCGGAATGGAGCGAGACTTTGCGAGCGGCCTCCGTGTGCCAGAAATAGGCCCCGGGCACAGCCGCGCCCAAAAATAACCGCCCGAAGGCCGGGGCGCCAAGTTCGTCCAGCGGAAAAAGGCCACAAAAACGGGTGGGCTATAGCCTTGGGGGGTGGGGCAGGCCGACTTCGTCCGCCGGACTCGGAATGGCGCTAGACTTGCGAGCGGCCTCCGTGTGCCAGAAATAGGCCCCGGGCACAGCCGCGCCCAAAAATAACCGCCCGAAGGCCGGGGCGCCAAGTTCGTCCAGCGGAAAAAGGCCACAAAAACGGGTGGGCTATAGCCTTGGGGGGTGGGGCAGGCCGACTTCGTCCGCTGGACTCGGAATGGCGCGAGACTTTGCGAGCGGCCTCCGTGTGCCAAATATAGGCGCCGGGCACAGCCGTGCCCAAAAATAACCGCCCGAATGCCGGAACGCCAAGTTCGTCGAGTGGAAAAAGGCCACAAAAACGGGCGGGATATAGCCTTGGGGGGTGGGGCTGGGTAACTTCGTCCGCCGGACTCGGAATGGCGCGAGACTTTGCGGGTGGCCTCCGTGTGCCAAAAATAGGCCCCGGCCAAAGCCGCACCCAAAAATAACCGCCCGAAGGCCGGGACACCAAGTTCGTCCAACGGAAAAAGGCCACAAAAACGGGCGGCCTATAGCCTTGGGGGGTGGGGCTGGCCCGCTTCGTCCGCCGGACTCGGAATGGCGCGAGATTTTGCGAGCGGCCTCCGTGTGCCAGAAATAGGCCCTGGGCACATCCGTGCCCAAAAATAACCGCCCGAAGGCCGGGACGCCAAGTTCGTCCAGCGGAAAAAGGCCACAAAAACGGGTGCGCTATAGCCTTGGGGGGTGGGGCTGGCCAACTTCGTCCGCCGGACTCGGAATTGCGCGAGACTTTGCGAGCGGCCTCCGTGTGCCAGAAATAGGCCCCGAGCACAGCCGCGCCCAAAAATAACCGCCCGAAGGCCGGGGCGCCAAGTTCGTCCAGCGGAAAAAGGCCACAAAAACGGGTGGGCTATAGCCTTGGGGGGTGGGGCAGGCCGACTTCGTCCGCCGGACTCGGAATGGCGCGAGACTTTGCGAGCGGCCTCCGTGTGCCAGAAATAGGCCCCGGGCACAGCCGCGCCCAAAAATAACCGCCCGAAGGCCGGGGCGACAAGTTCGTCCAGCGGAAAAAGGCCACAAAAACGGGTGGGCTATAGCCTTGGGGGGTGGGGCAGGCCGACTTCGTCCGCCGGACTCGGAATGGCGCGAGACTTTGCGAGCGGCCTCCGTGTGCCAGAAATAGGCCCCGGGCACAGCCGCGCCCAAAAATAACCGCCCGAAGGCCGGGGCGACAAGTTCGTCCAGCGGAAAAAGGCCACAAAAACGGGTGGGCTATAGCCTTGGGGGGTGGGGCAGGCCGACTTCGTCTGCTGGACTCGGAATGGCGCGAGACTTTGCGAGCGGTCTCCATGTGCCAAATATAGGCGCCGGGCACAGCCGTGCCCAAAAATAACCGCCCGAATGCCGGAACGCCAAGTTGGTCGAGCGGAAAAAGGCCACAAAAACGGGCGGGATATAGCCTTGGGGGGTGGGGCTGGGCAACTTCGTCCGCCGGACTCGGAATGGCGCGAGAATTTGCGGGCGGCCTCCGTGTGCCAAAAATAGGCCCCGGCCAAAGCCGCGCCCAAAAATAACCGCCCGAAGGCTGGGACACCAAGTTCGTCCAACGGAAAAAGGCCACAAAAACGGGCGGCCTATAGCCTTGGGGGGTGGGGCTGGCCCGCTTCGTCCGCCGGACTCGGAATGGCGCGAGACTTTGCGAGCGGCCTCCGTGTGCCAGAAATAGGCCCTGGGCACAGCCGCGCCCAAAAATAACCGCCCGAAGGCTGGGACACCAAGTTCGTCCAACGGAAAAAGGCCACAAAAACGGGCGGCCTATAGCCTTGGGGGGTGGGGCTGGCCCGCTTCGTCCGCCGGACTCGGAATGGCGCGAGACTTTGCGAGCGGCCTTCGTGTGCCAGAAATAGGCCCTGGGCACAGCCGCGCCCAAAAATAACCGCCCGAATGCCGGGGCGCCAAGTTCGTCCAGCGGAAAAAGGCCACAAAAACGGGTGGGCTATAGCCTTGAGGGGTGGGGCAGGCCGACTTGGTCCGCCGGACTCGGAATGGCGCGAGATTTTGCGAGCGGCCTCCGTGTGCCTGAAATAGGCCCCGGGCACAGCCGCGCCCAAAAATAACCGCCCGCAGGCCGGGGCGCCAAGTTCGTCCAGCGGAAAAAGGCCACAAAAACGGGTGGGCTATAGCCTTGGGGGGTGGGGCAGGCCGACTTCGTCCGCTGGACTCGGAATGGCGCGAGACTTTGCGAGCGGCCTCCGTGTGCCAAAAATAGGTCCCGGGCACAGCCGCGCCCAAAAATAACCCCCCGAAGGCCGGGGCACCAAGTTCGTCCAGCGGAAAAAGGCCACAAAAACGGGTGGGCTATAGCCTTGGGGGGTGGGGCAGGCCGACTTCGTCCGCCGGACTCGGAATGGCGCGAGACTTTGCGAGCGGCCTCCGTGTGCCAGAAATAGGCCTCGGGCACAGCCGCGCCCAAAAATAACCGCCCGAAGGCCGGGGCGCCAAGTTCGTCCAGCGGAAAAAGGCCACAAAAACGGGTGGGCTATAGCCTTGGGGGGTGGGGCAGGCCGACTTCGTCCGCTGGACTCGGAATGGCGCGAGACTTTGCGAGCGGCCTCCGTGTGCCAAAAATAGGTCCCGGGCACAGCCGCGCCCAAAAATAACCCCCCGAAGGCTGGGGCACCAAGTTCGTCCAGCGGAAAAAGGCCACAAAAACGGGTGGGCTATAGCCTTGGGGGGTGGGGCAGGCCGACTTCGTCCGCCGGACACGGAATGGCGCGAGACTTTGCGAGCGGCCTCCGTGTGCCAAATATAGGCCCCTGGAACAGCCGCGCCGAAAAATAACCGCCCGAAGGCCAGCGCGCCAATTTCGTCCAGCGGAAAAAGGCCACAAAAACGGGCGGCCTATAGCCTTGGGGGGTGGGGCTGGCCAACTTCGTCCGCCGGACTCGGAATGGCGCGAGACTTTGCGAGCGGCCTCCGTGTGAAAAAAATAGGCCGCGGGCTCAGCCGCGCCCAAAAATAACCACCCGAAGGCCGGGGCGCCTAGTTCGTCCAGCGGAAAAAGGCCACAAAAACGGGTGGGCTATAGCCTTGGGGGGTGGGGCTGGCCAACTTCGTCCGCCGGACTCGTAATGGCGCGAGCTTTTGCGAGCTCCCTCCGTGTGCAAAAAATAGGCCCCGGCCACAGCCGTGCCCGGAAATAACCGCCCGAAGGCCGGGGCGCCAAGTTCGTCCAGCGGAAAAAGGCCACAAAAACGGGTGGGTATAGCCTAGGGGGGTGGGGCTGGCCAACTTCGTCCGCCGGATTCGGAATGGTACGAGACTTTGCGAGCGGCCTCTGTGTGCCAAAAATAGGTCCCGGGCACAGCCGCGCCCAAAAATAACCCCCCGAAGGCCGGGGCGCCAAGTTCGTCCAGCGGAAAAAGGCCACAAAAACGGGTGGGCTATAGCCTTGGGGGGTGGGGCTGGCCAACTTCGTCCGCCGGACTCGGAATGGCGCGAGACTTTGCGAGCGGCCTCCGTGTGAAAAAAATAGGCCGCGGGCTCAGCCGCGCCCAAAAATAACCGCCCGAAGGCCGGGGCGCCAAGTTCGTCCAGCGGAAAAAGGCCACAAAAACGGGTGGGCTATAGCCTTGGGGGGTGGGGCTGGCCAACTTCGTCCACCGGACTCGGAATGGCGTGAGACTTTGCGAGCGGCCTCCGTGTGAAAAAAATAGGCCACGGGCTCAGCCGCGCCCAAAAATAACCGCCCGAAGGCCGGGGCGCCAAGTTCGTCCAGCGGAAATAGGCCACAAAAACGGGTGGGCTATAGCCTTGGGGGGTGGGGCTGGCCAACTTCGTCCGCCGGACTCGTAATGGCGCGAGCTTTTGCGAGCTCCCTCCATGTGCAAAAAATAGGCCCCGGCCACAGCCGTGCCCGGAAATAACCGCCCGAAGGCCGGGGCGCCAAGTTCATCCAGCGGAAAAAGGCCACAAAAACGGGTGGGCTATAGCCTTGGGGGGTGGGGCTGGCCAACTTCGTCCGCCGGATTCGGACTGGCGAGAGACTTTTCGAGGGGCCTCCGTGTGCCAAAAATAGGCCGCGGGCACTGCCGCGCCCAAAAATAACCGCCCGAAGGCCGGGGCGCCAAGTTCGTCCAGCGGAAAAAGGCCACAAAAACGGGTGGGCTATAGCCTTGGGGGGTGGGGCTGGCCAACTTCGTCCGCCGGACTCGGAATGGCGCGAGACTTTGCGAGCGGCCTCCGTGTGAAAAAAATAGGCCGCGGGCTCAGCCGAGCCCAAAAATAACCGCCCGAAGGCCGGGGCGCCAAGTTCGTCCAGCGGAAAAAGGCCACAAAAACGGGTGGGCTATAGCCTTGGGGGGTGGGGCTGGCCAACTTCGTCCACCGGACTCGGAATGGCGTGAGACTTTGCGAGCGGCCTCAGTGTGAAAAAAATAGGCCACGGGCTCAGCCGCGCCCAAAAATAACCGCCCGAAGGCCGGGGCGCCAAGTTCGTCCAGCGGAAAAAGGCCACAAAAACGGGTGGGCTATAGCCTTGGGGGGTGGGGCTGGCCAACTTCGTCCGCCGGACTCGTAATGGCGCGAGCTTTTGCGAGCTCCCTCCGTGTGCAAAAAATAGGCCCCGGCCACAGCCGTGCCCGGAAATAACCGCCCGAAGGCCGGGGCGCCAAGTTCATCCAGCGGAAAAAGGCCACAAAAACGGGTGGGCTATAGCCTTGGGGGGTGGGGCTGGCCAACTTCGTCCGCCGGATTCGGACTGGCGAGAGACTTTTCGAGGGGCCTCCGTGTGCCAAAAATAGGCCCCGGGCACAGCCGCACCCAAAAATAACTGCCCGAAGGCCGGGGCGCCAAGTTGGTCCAGCGGAAAAAAGCCACAAAAATGGGTGCGCTATAGCCTCGGGGGGTGGGGCTGGCCAACTTCGTCCGCCGGACTCGGAATGGCGCGAGACTTTGCGAGCGGCCTCCGTGTACCAAAAATAGGCCCCGGGCACAGCCGCACCCAAAAATAACTGCCCGAAGGCCGGGGCGCCAAGTTCGTCCAGCTGAAAAAGGCCACAAAAATGGGTGCGCTATAGCCTTGGGGGGTGGGGCTGACCAACTTCGTCCGCCGGACTCGGAATGGCGCGAGACTTTGCGAGCGGCCTCCGTGTGCCAAAAACAGGCCCCGGGCCCAGACGCGCCTAAAAATAACCGCCCGAAGGCCGGGGCGCCAAGTTCGTCCAGCGGAAAAAGGCCACAAAAACGGGTGGGCTATAGCCTTGGGGGTGGGGCTGGCCAACTTCGTCCGCCGGACTCGGAATGGCGCGAGACTTTGCGAGCGGCCTCCGTGTTCCAAAAATAGGCCCCGGGCACAGCCGTTTAAAACAATAACCGCCCAAAGGCCGGGGCGCCAACTTCGTCCAGCGGAAAAAGGCCACAAAAACAAGTGGGCTATAACGTTGGGGGGTGGGGCTAACCGACTTCGTCCGCCGGACTCGGAATGGCGCGAGACTTTGCGAGGGGCCTCCGTATACCAAAAATAGGCCGCGGGCACAGCCGCGCCCAAAAATAACCGCCCCATCGCCAGGGCGCCAAGTTCATCCAGCAGAAAAAGGCCACAAAAACGGGTGGGCTATAGCCTTGGGGGGTGGGGCTGGCCAACGTCGTCTGCCGGACTCGGAATGGCGCGAGACTTTGTGAGGGGCCTCCGTGCGACAAAAATAGGCCGCGGGCACAGCCACGCCCAAAAATAACCTCCTGAAGGCCGGGGCGCCAAGTTCGTCATGCGGAAAATGGCCACAAAAACGGGTGGGCTATAGCCTTGGGGGGTGGGGCTGGCCAACTTCGTCCGCCGGACTCGGAATGGTACGAGACTGTGCGGTGGCCTCCATGTGCCAAAAATAGGCCCCGGGCACAGCCGCGCCCAAAAGTAACCCCCCGAAGGCCGGGGCGCCAAGTTCGTCCAACGGAAAAAGGCCACAAAAACGGGTGGGCTATAGCCTTGGGGGGTGGGGCTGGCCAACTTCGTCCGCCGGACTCAGAATGGCGTGAGACTTTGTGAGCGGCCTTTGTCTGACAAAAATAGGCCCCGGGCACAGCCGCACCCAACAATAACCGCCCGTAGGCCGGGGCGCCAAGTTCGTCCAGCGGAAAAAGGCCACAAAAACAGGTGGGCTATAGCCTTGGGGGGTGGGGCTGGCCCACTTCTTCCGCCAGACTCGGAATGGCGCGAGACTTTGCGAGCGGCCTCCGTGTGCCAAAAATAGGCCCCGGGCACACCCGCGTCCAAAAATAACCACCCGAAGGTCGGGGCGCCAAGTTCGTCCAGCAGAAAAAGGCCACAGAAACGGGTGGGCTATAGCCTTGGGGGGTGGGGCTGGCCAACTACGTCCGCCGGACTGGGAATGGCGCGAGACATTACGAGGGGCGTCCTTGTGCCAAATATAGGCCACGGGCACAGCCGCGCCCAAAAATAACCGCCCGAAGCCGGGGCGCCAAGTTCGTCCAGCAGAAAAAGGCTACAAAAACGGGTGGGCTATAGCCGTGGGGGGAGCGGCTGGCCAACTTCGTCCGCCGGACTCGGAATGGCGCGAGACTTTACGAGGGGCCTCCACATGAAAAAATAGGCCGCGGGCACAGCCGCGCCCAAAAATAACCACCCGAAGGCCGGGGCGCCAAGTTCGTCCAGCGGAAAATGGCCACAAAAACGGGTGGGCTATAGCCTTGGGGGGTGGGGCTGGCAAACTTCGTCCGCCGGACTCGGAATGGCGCGAGACTGTGCGAGTGGCCTCCATGTGCCAAAAATAGGCCCCGGGCACAGCCGCGCCCAAAAATAACATCCCGAAGGCCGGGGCGCCAAGTTCGTCCAGCGGAAAAAGGCCACAAAAACGGTGGGCTATAGCCTTGGGGGGTGGGGCTGGCCAACTTCGTCCGCCGGACTCGGACTGTCGTAAGACTTTGCGAGTGGCCTTTGTCTGCAAAAAATAGGCCCCCGGCTCAGCCGTACCGAAAAATAACCGCCCGAAGGCTGGGGCGCCAAGTTTGTCCATCGGAAAAAGGCAACAAAAACGGGTGGGCTATAGCCTTGGGGGGTGGGCTGGCCGACTTCGTCCGCCGGACTCGGAATGGCGCGAGACATTGCGAGCGGCCTCCGTGTGCCAAAAATAGGCCGCGGGCACAGCCGCGTCCAAAAATAACCGCCCGAAGGCCGGGGCGCCAAGTTCGTCCAGCGGAAAAAGGCCACAGAAACGGGTGGGCTATAGCCTTGGGGGGTGGGGCTGGCCAACTACGTCCGCCGGACTGGGAATGGCGCGAGACTTTGCGAGGGGCCTCTGTGTGCCAAAGGTAGGCCACGGGAACAGCCGCGCCAAAAAATAACGGCCCGAAGGCCGGGGCACCAACTTCGTCCAGCGGAAAAAGGCCACAAAAACGGGTGGGCTCTAGCGTTTGGGGGTGGGGCTTACCGACAACGTCCGCCGGACTCGGAATGGCGCGAGACTTTGCGAGGGGCCTCTGTGTGCCAAAAATAGGCCGCGGGCACAGCCGCGCCCAAAAATAACCACCCGAAGGCCGGGGCGCCAAGTTCGTCCAACGGAAAAAGGCCACAAAAATGGTTGGGCTATAGCCTTGGGGGGTGGGGCTGGGCAAGTTCGTCCGCCGGACTCGGAATGGCGCGAGACTTTACGAGGTGCCTCCGTGTACCAAAAATAGGCCGCGGGCACAGCCGCGCCCAAAAATACCTGCCCGAAGGCCGGGGAGCCAAGTTCGTCCAGCAGAAAAAGGCCACAAAAACGGGTGGGCTATAGCCTTGGTGGGTGGGGCTGTCCAACTTCGTCCGCCGGACTCGGAATGGGCGTGACTTTGCGGGCGGCCTCTGCGTGCCAAAAATGGGCCGCGGGCACAGCCGCGCCCAAAAATAACCCCACGAAGGTCGGCGCGCCCAAACCCACCAGCGGAAAAATGGCCAAAAAACAGGTGGGCTATAGCCTTGGGGGGAGAGGCTGGCCGACTTCGTCCGACAGACTCGGAATGGCACGAGACTTTGCGAGGCCCCTCCGTGTGCCAAAAATAGACCGCGGGCACAGCCGCGCCCAAAAATACCCGCTCGAAGGGCGTGGCGCCAAGTTCGTCTAGCGGAAAAAGGCCACAAAAACGGGTGGGCTATAGCCTTGGGGGGTGGGGCTGGCCAACTTCATCCGCCGGACTCGGGATGGCGAGAGACTTTGCGAGGCCCCTCTGTGTGCCAAAAATAGGCCGCGGGCACAGCCGCGCCCAAAAATAACCGCCCGAAGGCCGGGGCGCCAAGTTCGTCCAACGGAAAAAGGCCATAAAAATGGGTGGGCTATAGCCTTGGGGGGTGGGGCTGGCCAAGTTCGTCCACCGGACTTGGAATGGTGCGAGACTTTGTAAGGCGCCTCCGTGTGCCAAAAATAGGCGGCGGGCACAGCCGCGCCCAAAAATACCTGCCCGAAGGCCGGGGCGCCATGTTCGTCCTGCGGAAAAAGGCCACAAAAACGGGTGGGCTATCGCCTTGGGGGGTGGGGCGGGCCAAATTCATCCGCCAGACTCGGAATGGTGCGAGAATTTGCGAGGCGCCTCCATGTGCCAAAAATAGGCCGCGGGAACGGCCGCACCCAAAAATACCCGCCCGAAGGCCGGGGCACCTAGTTCGTCCAGCGGAAAAAGGCCACAAAAACGGGTGGGCTATAGCCTTGGGGGGTGGGGCTGGCCAACTTCGTCCGCCGGACTCGGAATGGTGCGAGACTTTGCGAGGCACCTCCGTGTGCCAAAAATAGGCCGTGGGCACATCCGCGCCCAAAAATACCCTGCCGAAGGACGGGGCGCCAAGTTCGTCCAGCGGAAAAAGGCCACAAAAACGGGTGGGCTATAGCCTTTGGGGGTGGGGCTGGCCAACTTCGTCCGCCGGACTCGGAATGGCGCGAGACTTTGCGAGGCACCTCCGTGTGCCAAAAATAGGCCGCGGGCACAGCCGCGCCCAAAAATACCCGCCCGAAGGTCGGGGCGCCAAGTTCGTCCAGCGGTAAAAGGCCACAAAAACGGGTGGGCTATAGCCTTGGGGGGTGGGGCTGGCCAACTTCGTCCACCGGACTCGGAATGGCGCGAGACGTTACGAGGCGAGTCCGTGTGCCAAAAATAGGCAGCGGGCTCAGTCGCGCCCAAAAATACCCGCCCGAAGGCCGGGGCGCCAAGTTCATCCAGCGGTAAAAAACCACAAAAACGGGTGGGCTATAGACTTGGGGGGTGGGGCTGGTCAAATTCGTCCGCTGGACTCGGAATGGCGCGAGACTTTCGAGGCACCTCTGTGTGCCAAAAATAGGCTGCGGGCACAGCCGCGCCCAAAAATACCCGCCCGAAGGACGGGGTGCCAAGTTCGTCCAGCGGAAAAAGGCCACAAAAACGGGTGAGCTATAGACTTGGGGGGTGGGGCTGGCCAACTTCGTCCGCCGGACTCGGAATGGGGCGAGACTTTGCCAACGGCCTCCGCGTGCCAAAAATAGGCCCCGGGCACAGCCGCGCCCAAAAATAGCCGCCCGAAGGCCGGGGCGCCAAGTTCGTCGAGCGGAAAAATTGCCAAAAAACGGATGGGCTATAGCCTTGAGGGGAGGGGCTGGCCAACTTCGTCCGCCGGACTCGGAATGGGGCGAGACTTTGCGAGCGGCCTCCGCGTCATAAAAATAGGCCGCGGGCACAGCCGCGCCCAAAAATAACCACCCGAAGGCTGGGGCGCCGAATTCGTCCAGCGGAAAAATGGCAAAAAACGGGTGGCTATAGCCTTGGTTGGAGGGGCTGGCCCACTTCGTCCGCCGGACTCGGAATGGGGCGAGACTTTGCAAGCGGCCTCCGCGTGCCAAAAATAGGCTGCGGGCACAGCCGCGCCCAAAAATAACTGCCCGAAGACCGGGGCGCCAAGTTCGTCCCGCGGAAAAATGGCCAAAAAACGAGTGGGCTATAGCCTTGGGGGGAGGGGCTGGCCAACTTCGTCCGCCGGACTCGGAATTGGTTGAGACTTTGTGAGCGGCCTCCGCGTGCCAAAAATAGGCCGCGGGCACAGCCGCGCCCAAAAATAACCGCCCGAAGGCCGGGGCGCCAAGTTCGTCCAGCGGAAAAATGGCCAAAAAACGGGTGGGCTATAGCCATGGGGGGAGGGGCTGGCCAACGTCCGCCGGACTCGGAATGGGGTGAGACTTTGCGGCGGCCTCCAGCGTGCCAAGAATAGGCCGCGGGCACAGCCGCGCCCAAAAATAACCGCCCGAAGGCCGGGGCGCCAAGTTCGTCCAGCGGAAAAATGGCCAAAAAACGGGTGGGCTATAGCCATGGGGGGACGGGCTGGCCAACGTCGTCCGCCGGACTCGGAATGGGGCGAGACTTTGTGAGCAGCCTCCGCGTGCCAAAAATAGGCCGTGGGCACAGCTGCACCCAAAAAAAAACCCCCCGAAGGTCGGCGCGCCCAAACCCCTCAGCGGAAAATTGGCCAAAAACGGGGTGGGGTATAGCCTTGGGGAGGGTTGGCCAACGTCGTCCGCCGGACTCGGAATGGGGCGAGACTTTGCGAGCGGCCTCCGCGTGCCAAAAATAGGCCGCGGCCACAGCCGCACCCAAAAATAACCCCCCGAAGGTCGGCGCGCCCAAACCCCCCAGCGGAAAAATGGCCAAAACACGGGTGGGCTATAGCCTTGGGGGGAGGGGCTGGCCAACTTCGTCCGCCCGACTAGGAATGGGGCGAGACTTTGCGAGCAGCCTCTGCGGGCTAAAAATAGGCCGCGGGCGCAGCCGCACCCAAAAATAACCGCCCGAAGGCGGGGGCGCCAAGTTCTTCCTGTGGAAATATGGCCAAAAAACGGGTGGGCTATAGCCGTGGGGGGAGGGGCTGGCCCACTTTGTCCGCGGACTCGGAATGGGGCGAGACTTTGCGAGCAGGCTCCGCGTGCCAAAAATAGGCCACCGGCACAGCCGGGTACAAAAATAACACCCCGTATGTCGGCGCGGCCAAGTTCGTCCAGCGGAAAAATGACCAAAAAATGGGTGGGCTATAGCCTTGGGGGGAGGGGCTGGCCAACTTTGTCCGCCGGACTCGGAATTGGGCGAGACTTTGCGAGCGGCCTCCACGTGCCAAAACTAGGCCGCGGATGTAGCCACACCCAAAAATAACCCCCCGAAGGTTGAGGCGCCCAAACCCCCCAGCGGAAAAATGGCCAAAAAATGGGTGGGCTATAGCCTTGGGGGGAGGGGTTGGCCAACTTCGTCCGCCGGACTGGGAATGGGGCGAGACTTTGCGAGCGGCCTCCGCGTGCCAAAAATATGCCGCGGGCACAGCCACGCCCAAAAATAACCGCCCGATGGCCGGGGCGCCAATTTCGTCCAGCGGAAAAATGGGCAAAAAACGGGTGGGCTATAGCCTTGGGGGGAGGGGCTGGCCAACTTCGTCCGCCGGACTCGGAAAGGGGCGAGACTTTGCGAGCGGCTCTCGCGTGCCAAAAATAGTCCACGGGCACAGCCGCGCCCAAAAATAACCGCTCGAAGGTCGGCGCGCCCAAACCCCCCAGCGGAAAAATGGCCAAAAAACGGGTGGGCTATAGCCTTGGGGGGAGGGGCTGGCCAACTTCGTCCGCCGGACTCGGAACGGGGCGAGACTTTGCGAGCGGCCTCCGCGTGCCAAAAACATGCCGCGGGCACAGCCGCGCACAAAAATAACTGCCCGAAGGCCGGGGCGCCAAGTTCGTCCAGCGGAAAAATGGCCAAAAAACGGGTGGGCTATAGCCTTGGGGGGACGGGCTGGCCAACTTCGTCCGCCGGACTCGGAATGGGGCGAGAGATTGCGAGCGGACTCCGCGTGCCAAAAATAGGCTGTCAGCACAGCCGCGCCCAAAGGCCGGGGTGCCAAGTTCGTCCAGCGGAAAAATGGCCAAAAAACGGGTGGGCTATAGCCTTGGGGGGAGGGGCTGGCCAACTTCGTCCGCCGGACTCGGAATGGGGCGAGACTTTGCAGCGGCTGCACAAGTGCATAAAATAGGCCGCGGGCACAGCCGCGCCAAAAATAACCCCCCGAAGGTCGGCGCGCCCAAACCCCCCAGCGGAAAAATGGACAAAAAACGGGTGGGCTATAGCCTTGGGTGGAGGGGCGGGCGAACTTCGTCCGCTGGACTCGGAATGGGGCGACACTTTGCGAACGGCCTCCGCATGCCAAAAATAGGCAGCGGGCACAGCCGCGCCCAAAAATAACCCCCCGAAGGTCGTTGCGCCCAAACCCCCCAGCGGAAAAATAGCCAAAAAATGGGTGGGTTATAGCCTTGGGGGGAGGGGCTGGCCCACTTCGTCCGCCGGACTCGGAATGGCGCGAGACTTTGCGAGGCGTCTCCGTGTGCCAAAAATAGGCCGCGGGCACAGCCGCGCCCAAAAATTCCCGCCCGAAGGCCGGGGCGCCAAGTTCGTCCAGCGGAAAAATGGCCAAAAAACGGGTGGGCTATAGCCATGGGGGGAGGGGCTGGCCAACGTCCGCCGGACTCGGAATGGGGTGAGACTTTGCGAGCGGCCTCCGCGTGCCAAAAATAGGCCGCGGGCATAGCCGCGCCCAAAAATAACCACCAAAAGGCCGGGACGCCAAGTTCGTCCAGCGGAAAAATGGCCAAAAAACGGGTGGGCTATAGCCATGGGGGGACGGGCTGGCCAACGTCGTCCGCCGGACTCGGAATGGGGCGAGACTTTGTGAGCAGCCTCCGCGTGCCAAAAATAGGCCGTGGGCACAGCTGCACCCAAAAAAAAACCCCCCGAAGGTCGGCGCGCCCAAACCCCTCAGCGGAAAAATGGCCAAAAAACGGGTGGGCTATAGCCTTGGGGGGAGGGGTTGGCCAACTTCGTCCCCCGGGCTCGGAATGGGGTGAGACTTTGCGAGCGGCCTCCGCGTGCCAAAAATAGGCCGCGGCCACAGCCGCACCCAAAAATAACCCCCCGAAGGTCGGCGCGCCCAAACCCCCCAGCGGAAAAATGGCCAAAAAACGGGTGGGCTATAGCCTTGGGGGGAGGGGCTGGCCAACTTCGTCCGCCCGACTAGGAATGGGGCGAGACTTTGCGAGCAGCCTCTGCGGGCTAAAAATAGGCCGCGGGCGCAGCCGCACCCAAAAATAACCGCCCGAAGGCGGGGGCGCCAAGTTCTTCCTGTGGAAATATGGCCAAAAAACGGGTGGGCTATAGCCTTGGGGGGAGGGGCTGGCCAACTTCGTCCGCCGGACTCGGAATGGGGCGAGACTTTGCGAGCAGCCTCCGCGTGCCAAAAATAGGCCACAGGCACAGCCGCGGACAAAAATAACAGCCCGAATGTCGGCGCGGCCAAGTTCGTCCAGCGGAAAAATGACCAAAAAATGGGTGGGCTATAGCCTTGGGGGGAGGGGCTGGCCAACTTTGTCCGCCGGACTCGGAATTGGGCGAGACTTTGCGAGCGGCCTCCACGTGCCAAAACTAGGCCGCGGATGTAGCCACACCCAAAAATAACCCCCCGAAGGTTGAGGCGCCCAAACCCCCCAGCGGAAAAATGGCCAAAAAATGGGTGGGCTATAGCCTTGGGGGGAGGGGTTGGCCAACTTCGTCCGCCGGACTGGGAATGGGGCGAGACTTTGCGAGCGGCCTCCGCGTGCCAAAAATATGCCGCGGGCACAGCCACGCCCAAAAATAACCGCCCGATGGCCGGGGCGCCAATTTCGTCCAGCGGAAAAATGGGCAAAAAACGGGTGGGCTATAGCCTTGGGGGGAGGGGCTGGCCAACTTCGTCCGCCGGACTCGGAAAGGGGCGAGACTTTGCGAGCGGCTCTCGCGTGCCAAAAATAGTCCACGGGCACAGCCGCGCCCAAAAATAACCGCTCGAAGGTCGGCGCGCCCAAACCCCCCAGCGGAAAAATGGCCAAAAAACGGGTGGGCTATAGCCTTGGGGGGAGGGGCTGGCCAACTTCGTCCGCCGGACTCGGAACGGGGCGAGACTTTGCGAGCGGCCTCCGCGTGCCAAAAACATGCCGCGGGCACAGCCGCGCACAAAAATAACTGCCCGAAGGCCGGGGCGCCAAGTTCGTCCAGCGGAAAAATGGCCAAAAAACGGGTGGGCTATAGCCTTGGGGGGACGGGCTGGCCAACTTCGTCCGCCGGACTCGGAATGGGGCGAGAGATTGCGAGCGGACTCCGCGTGCCAAAAATAGGCTGTCAGCACAGCCGCTCCCAAAGGCCGGGGTGCCAAGTTCGTCCAGCGGAAAAATGGCCAAAAAACGGGTGGGCTATAGCCTTCGGGGGAGGGGCTGGCCAACTTCGTCCGCCGGACTCGGAATGGGGCGAGACTTTGCGAGCGGCTGCCGCGTGCATAAAATAGGCCGCGGGCACAGCCGCGCCCAAAAATAACCCCCCGAAGGTCGGCGCGCCCAAACCCCCCAGCGGAAAAATGGACAAAAAACGGGTGGGCTATAGCCTTGGGTGGAGGGGCGGGCGAACTTCGTCCGCTGGACTCGGAATGGGGCGAGACTTTGCGAACGGCCTCCGCATGCCAAAAATAGGCAGCGGGCACAGCCGCGCCCAAAAATAACCCCCCGAAGGTCGTTGCGCCCAAACCCCCCAGCGGAAAAATAGCCAAAAAATGGGTGGGTTATAGCCTTGGGGGGAGGGGCTGGCCCACTTCGTCCGCCGGACTCGGAATGGGGCGAGACTTTGCGAGCGGCCTCCGCGTGACAAAAATAGGCCGCGGCACAGCCACGCCCAAAAATAACCCCCCGAAGGCCGGGGCGCCAAGTTTGTCCAGCGGAAAAATGGCCAAACAACGGGTGGGCTATAGCCTTAGGGGGAGAGGCTGGCCGACTTCGTCCGCCGGACTCGGAATGGGGCGAGCCTTTGCGAGCAACCTCCACGTACCAAAATTAGGCCGCGGTCACAGCCTCGCCCAAAAATAACCGCCCGAAGGCCGGGTCGCCAAGTTCGTCCAGCTGAAAAATGGCCAAAAAACGGGTGGGCTGTAGCCTTGGGGGGAGGGGCTGGCCAACTTCGTCCGCCGGACTCGGAATGGGGCGATACATTGCGAGCGGCCTCCGCGTGCCAAAAATAGGCTGCGGGCGCAGCCGCGCCCAAAAATAACCCGCCAAAGGTCGGGGCGCCAAGTTCGTCCAGCGGAAAAATGACCAAAAAGCGGATGGGCTATAGCCTTGGGGGGAGGGGCAGGCCAACTTCGTCCGCCGGACTCGGAATGGGGCGAGACTTTGCGAGCGGCCTCCGCGTACTAAAAATAGGCCGCCGTCACAGCTGTCCCCAAAAATAACTGCCCGAAGGCCAGGGCGCCAAGTTCGTCCAACGGAAAAATGGCCAAAAAACGGGTGGGTTATCTCCTTGGGGGGAGGAGCTGGCCAACTTCGTCCGCCGGACTCGGGATGGGGCGAGACTTTGCGGGCGGCCTCCGCGTGCCAAAAATAGGCCGCGGGCACAGCCGCGCCCAAAAATAACCACCCGAAGGCCGGGGCGCCAAGTTCGTCCAGCGGAAAAATGGCCAAAAAACGGGTGGGCTATAGCCTTGGGGGGAGGGGCTGGCCAACTTCGTCCGCCGGACTCGGAATGGGACGAGACTTTGCGAGCGGCCTCCGCGTCCCAAAAATAAGCCGCGGGCACAGCCGTACCTAAAAATAACCGCCCGAAGGTCGACGCGCCCAAACCCCCCAGCGGAAAAATGGCCAAAAAACGGGTGGGCTATAGCCTTGGGGGGAGGGGCTGGGGAACTTCGTCCGCCGGACTCGGAATGGGGCGAGACTTTGCGAGCGGCCTCCGCGTGCCAAAAATAGGCCGCAGGCACAACCGCGCCCAAAAATAACCCCCCGAAGGTCGTTGTGCCCAAACCCCCCAGCGGAAAAATGCCCAAAAAACAGGTGGGCTATAGCCTTGGGGGGAGGGGCTGGCAAACTTCGTCCGCCGGACTCGGAATGCGGCGAGACTTTGCGAGCGGCCTCCGCGTACCAAAAACAGTTCGCCGGCACAGCCGTCCCCAAAAATAACCGCCCGAAGGCCAGGGCGCCAAGTTCGTCCAACGAAAAAATGGCCAAAAAACGGGTGGGCTATAGCCTTGGGGGGAGGAGCTGGCCTACTTCGTCCGCCGGACTCGGAATGGGGCGAAACATTGCGAACGGCCTGCGCGTGCATAAAATAGGCCGCGGAAACAGCCGCGCCCAAAAATAACCGCCCGAAGGTCAGCGCGCCCAAACCCCCCAGCGGAAAAATGGCCAAAAAACGGGTGGGCTATAGCCTTGGGGTGAGGGGCTGGCCAACTTCGTCCGCTGGACTCGGAATGGGGCGAGACTTTGCGAGCGGCCTCCGCATGCCAAAAATAGGCCGCGGGCACAGCCGTGCCCAAAAATAACTGCCCGAAGGCCGGGGCGTCAAGTTCGTCCAGCGGAAAAATGGCCAAAAAACGGGTGGGCTATAGCCTTGGGGGGAGGGGCTGGCGAACTTCGTCCGCCGGACTCGGAATGGGGCGAGACTTTGCGAGCGGCCTCCGCGTGCCAAAAATAGGCCGCAGGCACAGCCACGCCCAAAAATAACCGCCCGAAGGCCGGGGCGCCATGTTCGTCCAGCGGAAAAATGGCCACAAAAGGGGTGGGCTATATCCTTGGGGGGAGGGGCTGGCCAACTTAGTCCGCCGGACTCAGAATGGGGCGAGACTTTGCGTTCGGCCTCCACGTGCCAAAAATAGGCCGCGGGCACAGCCGTCCCCAAAAATAACCCCCCGAAGGTCGTTGTGCCCAAACCCCCCAGCGGAAAAATGCCCAAAAAACAGGTGGGCTATAGCCTTGGGGGGAGGGGCTGGCAAACTTCGTCCGCCGGACTCGGAATGCGGCGAGACTTTGCGAGCGGCCTCCGCGTGCCAAAAACAGGCCGCCGGCACAGCCGTCCCCAAAAATAACCGCCCGAAGGCCAGGGCGCCCAAAAATAACCGCCCGAAGGTCAGCGCGCCCAAACCCCCCAGCGGAAAAATGGCCAAAAAACGGGTGGGCTATAGCCTTGGGGGGAGGGGCTGGCGAACTTCGTCCGCCGGACTCGGAATGGGGCGAGACTTTGCGAGCGGCCTCCGCGTGCCAAAAATAGGCCGCAGCCACAGCCGCGCCCAAAAATAACTGCCCGAAGCCCGGGGCGCCAAGTTCGTCCAGCGGAAAATTGGCCAAAAAACGGGTGGGCTATAGCCTTGGGGGAAGGGGCTGGCCCACTTCGTCCGCCGGACTCGGAATGGGGCGAGACTTTACGAGCGGCCTCCGCGTGCCAAAAATAGTAAGTGGGCACAGCCGCGCCCAAAAATAACCGCCCGAAGGCCAGGGCGCCAAGTTCGTCCAACGGAAAAATGGCCAAAAAACGGGTGGGCTATAGCCTTGGGGGGAGGAGCTGGCCTACTTCGTCCGCCGGACTCGGAATGGGGCGAAACTTTGCGAGCGGCCTGTACGTGCCAAAAATAGGCCACGGGCACAGCCGCGCCCAAAAATAACCGCCCGAAGGCCGGGGCGCCAAGTTCATCCAGCAGAAAAAGGCCACAAAAACGGGTGGGCTATAGCCTTGGGGGGTGGGGCTGGCCAACTTCGTCCGCCGGACTCGGAATGGCGCGAGACTTTGCGAGCAGTCTCCGTGTGCCAAAAATAGGCCCCGGGCACAGCCGCGCCCAAAATTAACCGCCCGAAGGCCGGGGCGCCAAGTTCGTCCAGAGGAAATAGGCCACAAAAACGGGTGAGCTATAGCCTTGGGGGGGAGGGCTGGCCAACGTCGTCTGCCGGACTCGGAATGGAGCGAGACTTTGCGAGGGGCCTACGTACGACAAAAATAGGCCGCGGGCACAGCCGCGCCCAAAAATAACCACCTGAAGGCCGGGGCGCCAAGTTCGTCATGCGGAAAATGGCCACAAAAACGGGTGGGCTATAGCCTTGGGGGGTGGGGCTGGCCAACTTCGTCCGCCGGACTCGGACTGGCGTGAGACTTTGCGAGCGGCCTTTGTCTGTAAAAAATAGGCCCCCGGCACAGCCGCACCGAAAAATAACCGCCCGAAGGCTGGGGCGCCATGTTCGTCCAGCGGATAAGGGCACCAAAAAGGGGTGGGGTATGGCGTTGGGGGGTGGGGCTGGCCAACTACTTCCGCCGGAGGGGGAATGGCGCGATACTTTACGAGGGGCAACCGTGTGCCAAAAATAGGCCACGGGCACAGCCGCGCCCACAAATAACCGCCCGAAGGCCGGGCACCAACCGTCCAGCGGAAAAAGGCCACAAAATCAAGCGGGCTATAGCGTTGGGGGGTGGGGCTAACCGACTTCGTGCGCCGGACTCGGAATGGCGCGAGACTTTGCGAGCGGCATCCGTGTGCCAAAAATAGGCCACGGGCACAGCCGCGCCCAAAAATAACCGCCCGAAGGCCGGGGCGCCAAGTTCATCCAGCAGAAAAAGGCCACAAAAACGGGTGGGCTATAGCCTTGGGGGGTGGGGCTGGCCAACTTCGTCCGCCGGACTCGGAATGGCGCGAGACTTTGCGAGCAGTCTCCGTGTGCCAAAAATAGGCCCCGGGCACAGCCGCGCCCAAAATTAACCGCCCGAAGGCCGGGGCGCCAAGTTCGTCCAGAGGAAATAGGCCACAAAAACGGGTGAGCTATAGCCTTGGGGGGGAGGGCTGGCCAACGTCGTCTGCCGGACTCGGAATGGAGCGAGACTTTGCGAGGGGCCTACGTGCGACAAAAATAGGCCGCGGGCACAGCCGCGCCCAAAAATAACCACCTGAAGGCCGGGGCGCCAAGTTCGTCATGCGGAAAATGGCCACAAAAACGGGTGGGCTATAGCCTTGGGGGGTGGGGCTGGCAAACTTCGTCCGCCGGACTCGGAATGGCGCGAGACTGTGCGAGTAGCCTCCACGTGCCAAAAATAGGCCCCGTGCACAGCCGCGCCCAAAAATAACCGCCCGAAGGCCGGGGCGCCAAGTTCGTCCAGAGGAAATAGGCCACAAAAACGGGTGGGCTATAGCCTTGGGGGGTGGGGCTGGCCAACTTCGTCCGCCGGACTCGGAATGGCGCGAAACTTTACGAGCGGGTTCCGTGTGCCAAAAACAGACCCCGGGCACAGCCGTGCCCAAAAATAACCTCCCGAAGGCCGGGGCGCCAAGTTCGTCCAGCGGAAAAAGGCCACAAAAACGGTGGGCTATAGCCTTGGGGGGTGGGGCTGGCCAACTTCGTCCGCCGGACTCGGACTGGCGTGAGACTTTGCGAGCGGCCTTTGTCTGCAAGAAATAGGCCCCCGGCACAGCCGCACTGAAAAATAACCGCCCGAAGGCTGGGGCGCCAAGTTCGTCCATCGGAAAAAGGCAACAAAAACGGGTGGGCTATAGCCTTGGGGGGTGGGGCTGGCCTACTTCGTCCGCCGGACTCGGAATGGCGCGAGAATTTGCGAGCAGCCTCCGTGTGCCAAAAATAGGCCCTGGGAAAAGCCGCGCCCAAAAATAACCGCCCGAAGGCCGGGGCGCCTAGTTCGTCCAGCGGAAAAAGGCCACAAAAACGGGTTGGCTATAGCCTTGGGGGGTGGGGCTGGCCAACTTCGTCCGCCGGACTCGGAATGGCGCGAGACTTTGCGAGCAGTCTCCGTGTGCCAAAACTAGGCCCCGGGCACAGCCGCGCCCAAAAATAACCGCCCGAAGGCCGGGGCGCCAAGTTCGTCCAGCGGAAATAGGCCACAAAAACGGGTGAGCTATAGCCTTGGGGGGTGGGGCAGGCCAACTTCGTCCGCCGGACTCGGAATGGCGTGAGACTTTGCGAGCAGCCTCCGTTTGCCAAAAACAGGCCCCGGGCACGGCCGCGCCCAAAAATAACCACCCGAAGGCCGGGGCGCCAAGTTCGTCCAGCGGAAAAAAGCCACAAAAACGGGTGGGCTATAGCCTTGGGGGGTGGGGCTGGCCCACTTCGTCCGCCGGACTCGGAATGGCGCGAGACTTTGCGAGCAGCCTCCGTGTGCCAAAAATAGGCCCCGGGCACAGCCGCGCCCAAAAATAACTGCCCGAAGGCCGGGGCGCCAAGTTCGTCCAGCGGAAAAAGGCCACAAAAACGGGTGGGCTATAGCCTTTGGGGGGTGGGGCTGGCCAACTTCGTTCGCCGGACTCTGAATGGCGCGAGACTTTGCGAGCGGCCTCCGTGTGCCGAAAATAGGACACGGGCACAGACGAGACCAAGAATAACCGCCCGCAGGCCGGGGCGCCAAGTTCGTCCAGCGGAAAAAGGCCACAAAACCGGGTGGGCTATAGCCTTTGGGGGGTGGGGCTGGCCAACTTCGTTCGCCGGACTCTGAATGGCGCGAGACTTTGCGAGCGGCCTCCGTGTGCTGAAAATAGGCCCCGGGCACAGTCGCGCCCAAGAATAACCGCCCGAAGGCCGGGACGCCAAGTTCGTCCAGCGGAAAAAGGCCACAAAAACGGGTGGGCTATAGCCTTGGGGGGTGGGGCTCGCCAACTTCGTCCGCCGGACTCTGAATGGCGCGAGACTTTGCGAGCAGCCTCCGTGTGCCAAAAATAGGCCCCGGGCACAGCCGCGCCCAAAAATAACCACCCGAAGGCCGGGGCGCCAAGTTCGTCCAGCGGAAAAAAGCCACAAAAACGGGTGGGCTATAGCCTTGGGGGGTGGGGCTGGCCTACTTCGTCCGCCGGACTCGGAATGGCGCGAGACTTTGCGAGCGGCCTCCGTGTGCCAAAAATAGGCCCGGGCACAGCCGCGCCCAAAAACACCCGCCCGACGGCCGGGCCGCCACGTTCGTCCAGCGGAAAAAGGCCCCAAACCCGGGTGGGCTATAGCCTTGGGGGGTGGGGCTGGCCAACTTCGTCCGCCGGACTCGGAATGGCGCGAGACTTTGCGAGCGGGCTCCGTGAGCCAAAAATAGGCCCCGCCCACAGCCGCGCCAAAAAATAACCGCCCGAAGGCCGGGGCGCCAAGTTCGTCCAGCGGAAAAAGGCCACAAAAACGGGTGGGCTATAGCCTTGGGGGTGGGGCTGCCCAACTTCGTCCGCCGGACTCGGAATGGCGCGAGACTTTGCGAGCGGCCTCCGTGTTCCAAAAATAGGCCCCGGGCACAGCCGTGCTAAAAAATAACCGCCCGAAGGCCGGGGCGCCAAGTTCGTCCAGCGGAAAAAGGCCACAAAAACGGGTGGGCAATAGCCTTGGGGGGTGGGGCTGGCCAACTTCGTCCGCCGGACTCGGAATGGCGAGAGACTTTTCGAGGGGCCTTCGTGTGCCAAAAATAGGCCGCGGGCACAGCCGCGCCCAAAAATAACGGCCCGAAGGCCGGGGCGCCAAGTTGCTCCAGCGGAAACAGGCCACAAAAATGGGTGCGCTATAGCCTTGGGGGGTGGGGCTGGCCAACTTCGTCCGCCGGACTCGGAATGGCGCGAGACTTTGCGAGCGGGCTCTGTGAGCCATAAATAGGCCCCGGCCACAGCCGTGCCCAAAAATAACCGCCCGAAGGCCGGGGCGCCAAGTTCGTCCAGTGGAAAAAGGCCACAAAAACGGGTGGGCTATAGCCTTGGGGGGTGCGGCTGGCCCACTTCGTCCGCCGGAATCGGAATGGAGCGAGACTTTCCGAACGACCTCCATGAGCCAAAAATAGGCCCCGGCCACAGCCGCGCCCAAAAATAACCGCCCGAAGGCCAGGGCGCCAAGTTCGTCCAGCGGAAAAAGGACACAAAAACGGGTGGGCTATAGCCTTGGGGGGTGGGACTGGCCAACTTCGTCCGCCGGACTCGGAATGGCGCGAGACTCTGCGAGGCACCTCTGTGTGCCAAAAATAGGCCGCGGACACAGCCGCCCCCAAAAACACCCGCCCGAAGGCTGCGGCGCCAAGTTGGTCCAGCGGAAAAAGGCCACAAAAATGGGTGCGCCATAGCCTTGGGGGGTGGGGCTGGCCAACTTCGTCCGCCGGACTCGGAATGGCGCGAGGCTTTGCGAGCGGGCTCCGTGAGCCAAAAATAGGCCCTGGCCACAGCCGCGCCCAAAAATAACCACCCGAAGGCCGGGGCTCCAAGTTCGTCATGCGGAAAATGGCCACAAAAACGGGTGGGCTATAGCCTTGGGGGGTGGGGCTGGCCAACTGCGTACGACGGACTTGTAATGGCGCGAGACTTTGCGAGCGGCCTCCGTGTGACAAAAATAGGCCCCGGGCACAGCCGCACCAAAAAATAACCGCCCGAAGGCCGGGGCGCCAAGTTCGTCCAGCGTAAAAAGGCCACAAAAACGGGTGGGCTATAGCCTTGGGGGGTGGGGCTGGCCAACTTCGTCCGCCGGACTAGAATGGCGCGAGACTATACGAGGGGCCTCCGTGTACCAAAAATAGGCCGCGGGCACAGCCGCGCCCAAAAATAACCGCCAGATGGCCGGGGCGCCAAGTTCATCCAGAAGAAAAAGGCCACAAAAACGGGTGGGCTATAGCCTCAGGGGGTGGGGCTGGCCAACGTCGTCTGCCGGACTCGGAATGGGGCGAGACTTTGCGAGCGGCATCCACGGGCTAAAAATAGGCCGCGCGCACAGCCGCGCCCAAAAATAATTGCCCGATGGCCGGGGCGCCAAGTTCGTCCAGCGTAAAAATGGCCAAAAAACGGTTGGGCTATAGCCTTGGGGGGAGGGGCTGGCCCACTTCGTCCGCCGGACTCGGAATGGGGCGAGACTTTGCGAGCGGCCTCCGCGTGCCAAAAATAGGCCGCGGGCACAGCCGCGCCCCAAAATAACCCCCCGAAGGTCGTTACGCCCAAACCCCCCAGCGGAAAAATGGCCAAAAAACGGGTGGGCTATAGCCTTGGGGGGAGGGGCTGGCCCACTTCGTCCGCCGGACTCGGAATGGAGCGAGTCTTTACGAGCGGCCTCCGCATGCCAAAAATAGGCCGCGCGCACAGCCGCACCCAAAAATAATTGCCCGATGGCCGGGGCGCCAAGTTCGTCCAGCGGAAAAATGGCCAAAAAACGGTTGGACTATAGCCTTGGGGGGTGGGGCTGGCCAACTTCGTCCGCCGGACTTGGAATGGCGCGAGACTTTGCGAGCGGCCTCCGTGTGACAAAAATAGGCCCCGGGCACAGCCGCACCAAAAAATAACCGCCCGAAGGCCGGGGCGCCAAGTTCGTCCAGCGTAAAAAGGCCACAAAAACGGGTGGGCTATAGCCTTGGGGGGTGGGGCTGGCCAACTTCGTCCGCCGGACTAGAATGGCGCGAGACTTTATGAGGGGCCTCCGTGTACCAAAAATAGGCCACGGGCAGAGCCGCGCCCAAAAATAACCGCCCGAAGGCCGGGGCACCAACTTCGTCCAGCGGAAAAAGGCCACAAAAACAAGCGGGCTATAGCGTTGGGGGGTGGGGCTAACCGACTTCGTCCGCCGGACTCGGAATGGCGCGAGAATTTGTGAGGAGCCTCCGTGTGCCAAAAATAGGCCGCGGGCACAGCCGCGCCCAAAAATAACTGCCCGATGGCCGGGGCGCCAAGTTCATCCAGCAGAAAAAGGCCACAAAAACGGGTGGGCTATAGCCTTGGGGGGTGGGGCTGGCCAACGTTGTCTGCCGGACTCGGAATGGTGCGAGACTTTGTGAGGGGTCTACGTGCGACAAAAATAGGCCGCGGGCACAGCCGCGGCCAAAAATAACCACCTGAAGGCCGGGGCGCCAAGTTCGTCATGCGGAAAATGGCCACAAAAACGGGTGGGCTATAGCCTTGGGGGGTGGGGCTGGCCAACTTCGTCCGCCGGACTTGGAATGGCGCGAGACTGTGCGAGTGGCCTCCATGTGCCAAAAATAGGCCCCGTACACAGCCGCGCCCAAAAATACCTGCCCGAAGTCCGCGGCGCCAAGTTCGTCCAGCGGAAAAAGGCCGCAAAAACGGGTGGGCTATAGCCATGGGGGTTGGGGCTGGCCAACCACGACACACCAACACGGACACGCGCGAGACTGTGCGAGGCACAACCGTGAGCCAAAAATATGCCGCGGGCACAGCCGCGCTCAAAAATACCCGACCGAAGGCTGCAGCGCCAAATTGTCCAGCGGAAAAAGGCCACAAAAACGGGTGGGCTATAGCCTTGGGGGGTGGGGCTGGCCAACGTCGTCCGCCGGACTCGGAATGGGGTGAGACTTTGCGAACGGCCTCCGCGTGCCAAAAATAGGCCGTGGTCACAGCTGCGCCCAAAAATAAGCGCCCGAAGGCTGGGTGCCAAGTTCGTCCAGCGGAAAAATGGCCAAAAAACGGGTGGGTTATATCCTTGGGGAGAGGGGCTGGCCAACTTCGTCCGCCGGACTCGGAATGGGTCGAGACTTTGCGAGCGGCCTCCGCGGGCTAAAAAAAGGCCTCTGTCACAGCTGCGCCCAAAAATAACCGCCCGAAGGCCGGGGCGCCAAGTTCGTCCAGCGGAAAAATGGCCAAAAAACGGGTGGGCTATAGCCTTGGGGGGAGGGGCTGGTCAACGTCGTCCGCCGGACTCAGAATGGGGTGAGACTTTGCGAGTGGCCTCCGCGTGCCAAAAATAGGCCGCGGGCACAGCCGCACCCAAAAATAACCCCCCAAAGGCCGGGACGCCAAGTTCGTCCAGCGGAAAAATAGACAAAAAACGGGTGGGCTATAGCCATGGGGGGAGGGGCTGGCCAACGTCGTCCGCCGGACTCGGAATGGGGCGAGACTTTGCGAGCGGCATCCGCGGGCTAAAAATAGGCCGCGCGCACAGCCGCGCCCAAAAATAATTGCCCGATGGCCGGGGCGCCAAGTTCGTCCAGCGGAAAAATGGCCAAAAAACGGTTGGGCTATAGCCTTGGGGGGAGGGGCTGGCCCACTTCGTCCGCCGGACTCGGAATGGGGCGAGACTTTGCGAGCGGCCTCCACGTGCCAAAAATAGGCCGCGGGCACAGCCGCGCTCAAAAATAACCACCCAAAGGCCGGGACGCCAAGTTCGTCCAGCGGAAAAATGGACAAAAAACGGGTGGGCTATAGCCATGGGGGGAGGGGCTGGCCAACGTCGTCCGCCGGACTCGGAATGGGGCGAGACTTTGCGAGCGGCATCCGCGGGCTAAAAATAGGCCGCGCGCACAGCAGCGCCAAAAATAATTGCCCGATGGCCGGGCGCCAAGTTCGTCCAGCGGAAAAATGGCCAAAAACGGGTGGGCTATAGCCTTGGGGGAGGGGCTGGCCCACTTCGTCCGCCGGACTCGGAATGGGGCGAGACTTTGCGAGCGGCCTCCGCGTGCCAAAAATAGGCCGCGGGCACAGCCGCGCCCCAAAATAACCCCCCGAAGGTCGTTACGCCCAAACCCCCCAGCTGAAAAATGGCCAAAAAACGGGTGGGCTATAGCCTTGGGGGGAGGGGCTGGCCCACTTCGTCCGCCGGACTCGGAATGGGGCGAGACTTTACGAGCGGCCTCCGCGTGCTAAAAATAGGCCGCGCGCACAGCCGCACCCAAAAATAATTGCCCGATGGCCGGGGCGCCAAGTTCGTCCAGCGGAAAAATGGCCAAAAAACGGTTGGGCTATAGCCTTGGGGGGAGGGGCTGGCCCACTTCGTCCGCCGGACTCGGAATGGGGCGAGACTTTGCGAGCGGCCTCCGCGTACCAAAAATAGGCCGCGGGCACAGCCACGCCCAAAAATAACCCACCGAAGGTCGTTGCGCCGAAACCCCCCACCGGAAAAATGGACAAAAAACGGGTGGGCTATAGCCTTGGGGGGAGGGGCTGGCCAACTTCATCCGCCGGACTCGGAATGGGGCGACACTTTGCGAGCTGCCTCCGGGTGCCAAAAATAGGCCACGGGCAGAGCCGCACCCAAAACTACCCGCCCGAAGGTCGGCGCGCCCAAACCCCCCAGCGGAAAAATGGCCAAAAAACGGGTGGGCTATAGCCTTGGGGGGAGGGGCTGGCCCACTTCGTCCGCCGGACTCGGAATGGGGCGAGACTTTGCGAACGGCCTCCGCGTACCAAAAATAGGCCACGGGCACAGCCGCGCCCAAAAATAACCGCCTGAAGGCCGGGGCGCCAAGTTCGTCCAGCGGAAAAATGGCCAAAAAACGGGTGGGCTATAGCCTAGGGGGGAGGGGCTGGCCCACTTCGTCCGCCGGACTCGGAATGGGGTGAGACTTTGCGAGTGGCCTCCGCGTGCCAAATATTGGCCGCGGGCACAGCCAGCAAAAATAACCCCCCGAAGGTCGTTGCGCCGAAACCCCCCACCGGAAAAATGGGCAAAAAACGGGTGGGCTATGGCCTTGGGGGGAGGGGCTGGCCAACTTCATCCGCCGGACTCGGAATGGGGCGACACTTTGCGAGCGGTCTCCGGGTGCCAAAAATATGCCTATGTCACAGCCGCCCCCCAAAATAACCCCCCGAAGTCGTTCGCCCAAACCCCCAGCGGAAAAATGGCCAAAAACGGGTGGGCTATAACCTTTGGGGGAGGGGCTGGCCCACTTCGTCCGCCCGGACTCGGAATGGGGCGAGACTTTGCGGCGGCCTCCAGCGTGCCAAAAATAGGCCGCGGCACAGCCGCGCCCAAAATAACCGCCTGAAGGCCGGGCGCCAAGTTCGTCCAGCGGAAAAATGGCCAAAAACGCGGGTGGGCTATAGCCTAGGGGAGGGGCTGGCCCACTTCGTCCGCGGACTCGGAATGGGGCGAGACTTCTGGCGGCCACCGCGTGCCAAAAATAGGCCACGGGCACAGCCGCACCCAAAAATAACCGCCCGAAGGTCGGCGCGCCCAAACCCCCCAGCGGAAAAATGGCCAAAAAACGGGTGGGCTATAGCCTTGGGGGGAGTAGCTGGCCAACTTCGTCCGCCGGACTCGGAATTGGGCCAGACTTTTCGAGCGGCCTCCGCGTGCTAAAAATAGGCCGCGGGCACAGCCGCGCCCAAAAATAAACCCCCGAAGGTCGTTACGCCCAAATCCGCCAACGGAAAATTGGCCAAAAAACGGGTGGGCTATAGCCTTGGGGGGAGGGGCTGGCCCACTTCGTCCGCCGCACTCGGAATGGGGCGAGACTTTGCGAGCGGCCTCCGCGTGCCAAAAATAGGCCTCGGGCACAGCCGCGCCCTAAAATAATTGCCCGATGGCTGGGGCGCCAAGTTCGTCCAGCGGAAAAATGGCCAAAAAACGGTTGGGCTATAGCCTTGGGGGGAGGGGCTGGCCCACTTCGTCCGCCGGACTCGGAATGGGGCGAGACTTTGCGAGAGGCCTCCGCGTGCCAAAAAACGGCTACGGGTACAGCCGCGCCCAAAAATAACCGCCCGAAGGCCAGGGCGCCAAGTTCGTCCAGCGGAAAAATGGCCAAAAAACGGGTGGGCTATAGCCTAGGGGGGAGGGGCTGGCCCACTTCGTCCGCCGGACTCGGAATGGGGCGAGACTTTACGAGCGGCCTCCGCGTGCCAAAAATTGGCCGCGGGCACAGCCGCGCCCAAAAATAACCCCCCGAAGGTCGTTGCGCCGAAACCCCCCACCGGAAAAATGGCCAAAAAACGGGTGGGCTATAGCGTTGGGGGGAGGGGCTGGCCAACTTTATCCGCCGGACTCGGAATGGGGCGACACTTTACGAGCGGCCTCCGGGTGCCAAAAATAGGCCGCGGGCACAGCCGCGCCCCAAAATAACCCCCCGAAGGTCGTTACGCCCAAACCCCCCAGCGGAAAAATGGCCAAAAAACGGGTGGGCTATAGCCTTGGGGGGAGGGGCTGGCCCACTTCGTCTGCCGGACTCGGAATGGCGTGAGACTTTGCGAGCAGCCTCCGTGTGCCAAAAACAGGCCCCGGGCACAGCCGCGCCCAAAAATAACCACCCGAAGGCCGGGGCGCCAAGTTCGTCCAGCGGAAAAAAGCCACAAAAACGGGTGGGCTATAGCCTTGGGGGGTGGGGCTGGCCAACTTCGTCCGCCGGACTCGGAATGGCGTGAGACTTTGCGAGCAGCCTCCGTGTGCCAAAAATAGGCCCCGGGCACAGCCGCGCCCAAAAATAACTGCCCGAAGGCCGGGGCGCCAAGTTCGTCCAGCGGAAAAAGGCCACACAACCGGGCGGGCTACAGCCCTTGGGGGGTGGGGCTGGCCAACTTCGTCCGCCGGACTCTGAATGGCGCGAGACTTTGCGAGCGGCCTCCGTGTGCCGAAAATAGGCCCCGGGCACAGTCGCGCCCAAGAATAACCGCCCGAAGGCCGGGACGCCAAGTTCGTCCAGCGGAAAAAGGCCACAAAAACGGGTGGGCTATAGCCTTGGGGGGTGGGGCTCGCCAACTTCGTCCGCCGGACTCTGAATGGCGCGAGACTTTGCGAGCGGCCTCCGTGTGCCGAAAATAGGCCCCGGGCACAGCCACGCCCAAAAATAACTGCCCGAAGGCCGGGGCGCCAAATTCGTCCAGAGGAAATAGGCCACAAAAACGGGTGAGCTATAGCCTTGGGGGGTGGGGCTGGCCGACTTCGTCCGCCGGACTCGGAATGGCGCGAGACTTTGCGAGCAGTCTCCGTGTGCCAAAAATAGGCCCCGGACACAGCCGCGCCCAAAAATAACTGCCCGAAGGCCGGGGCGCCAAATTCGTCCAGAGGAAATAGGCCACAAAAACGGGTGAGCTATAGCCTTGGGGGGTGGGGCTGGCCGACTTCGTCCGCCGGACTCGGAATGGCGCGAAACATTACGAGCGGCCTCCGTGTGCCAAAAACAGGCCCCGGGCACAGCCACGCCCAAAAATAACCTCCCGAAGGCCGGGGCGCCAAGTTCGTCCAGCGGAAAAAGGCCACAAAAACGGTGGGCTATAGCCTTGGGGGGTGGGGCTGGCCAACCGTCCGCGGACTCGGACTGGCGTGAGACTTTGCGAGCGGCCTTTGTCTGCAAAAAATAGGCCCCCGGCACAGCCGCACCGAAAAATAACCGCCCGAAGGCTGGGGCGCCAAGTTCGTCCATCGGAAAAAGGCAACAAAAACGGGTGGGCTATAGCCTTGGGGGGTGGGGCTGGCCTACTTCGTCCGCCGGACTCGGAATGGCGCGAGACTTTGCGAGCGGCCTCCGTGTGCCAAAAATAGGCCCCGGGCACAGCCGCGCCAAAAAATAACCGCCCGAAGGCCGGGGCGCCAAGTTCGTCCAGCGGAAAAAGGCCACAAAAACGGGTGGGCTATAGCCTTGGGGGGTGGGGCTGGCCAACTTCGTCCGCCGGACTCGGAATGGCGCGAGACTTTGCGAGCGGGCTCCGTGAGCCAAAAATAGGCCCCGCCCACAGCCGCGCCAAAAAATAACCGCCCGAAGGCCGGGGCGCCAAGTTCGTCCAGCGGAAAAAGGCCACAAAAACGGGTGGGCTATAGCCTTGGGGGTGGGGCTGCCCAACCGTCCGCGGACTCGGAATGGCGCGAGACTTTGCGAGCGGCCTCCGTGTTCCAAAAATAGGCCCCGGGCACAGCCGTGCTAAAAAATAACCGCCCGAAGGCCGGGGCGCCAAGTTCGTCCAGCGGAAAAAGGCCACAAAAACGGGTGGGCAATAGCCTTGGGGGGTGGGGCTGGCCAACTTCGTCCGCCGGACTCGGAATGGCGAGAGACTTTTCGAGGGGCCTTCGTGTGCCAAAAATAGGCCGCGGGCACAGCCGCGCCCAAAAATAACGGCCCGAAGGCCGGGGCGCCAAGTTGCTCCAGCGGAAACAGGTCACAAAAATGGGTGCGCTATAGCCTTGGGGGGTGGGGCTGGCCAACTTCGTCCGCCGGACTCGGAATGGCGCGAGACTTTGCGGCGGGCTCTGTGAGCCATAAATAGGCCCGGCCACAGCCGTGCCAAAAATAACCGCCCGAAGGCCGGGCGCCAAGTTCGTCCCAGTGGAAAAAGGCCACAAAAGCGGGTGGGCTATAGCCTTGGGAGTGCGGCTGGCCCACTTCGTCCGCCGGAATCGGAATGGAGCGAGACTTTCGAGCGACCTCCATGAGCCAAAAATAGGCCCGGCCACAGCCGCGCCAAAAATAACCGCCCGAAGGCCAGGCGCCAAGTTCGTCCAGCGGAAAAAGGACACAAAAGCGGGTGGGCTATAGCCTTGGGGGTGGGACTGGCCAACTTCGTCCGCGGACTCGGAATGGCGCGAGACTCTGCGAGGCACCTCTGTGTGCCAAAAATAGGCCAGCGGACACAGCCGCCCCCAAAACACCCGCCCGAAGGCTGCGGCGCCAAGTTGGTCCAGCGGAAAAAGGCCACAAAAATGGGTGCGCCATAGCCTTGGGGTGGGGCTGGCCAACCGTCCGCCCGGACTCGGAATGGCGCGAGGCTTTGCGAGCGGGCTCCGTGAGCCAACACCAGGCCCCGGCCACCGCCGCGCCAAACATTCCCCACCCGACGGCCGGGGCCCCAAGTTCGTCACGCGGAAAATGGCCACAAAAACGGGTGGGCTATAGCCTTGGGGGGTGGGGCTGGCCCACTTCGTCCGCCGGACTTGGAATGGCGCGAGACTTTGCGAGCGGCCTCCGTGTGACAAAAATAGGCCCGGGCACAGCCGCACCAAAAATAACCGCCCGAAGGCCGGGCGCCAAGCTCGTCCCTCCGTAAAAGGCCACAAAAACGGGTGGGCTATAGCCTTGGGGGGTGGGGCTGGCCAACTTCGTCCGCCGGACTAGAATGGCGCGAGACTATACGAGGGGCCTCCGTGTACCAAAAATAGGCCGCGGGCACAGCCGCGCCCAAAAATAACCGCCAGATGGCCGGGGCGCCAAGTTCATCCAGAAGAAAAAGGCCACAAAAACGGGTGGGCTATAGCCTCAGGGGGTGGGGCTGGCCAACGTCGTCTGCCGGACTCGGAATGGGGCGAGACTTTGCGAGCGGCATCCACGGGCTAAAAATAGGCCGCGCGCACAGCCGCGCCCAAAAATAATTGCCCGATGGCCGGGGCGCCAAGTTCGTCCAGCGGAAAAATGGCCAAAAAACGGTTGGGCTATAGCCTTGGGGGGAGGGGCTGGCCCACTTCGTCCGCCGGACTCGGAATGGGGCGAGACTTTGCGAGCGGCCTCCGCGTGCCAAAAATAGGCCGCGGGCACAGCCGCGCCCCAAAATAACCCCCCGAAGGTCGTTACGCCCAAACCCCCCAGCGGAAAAATGGCTAAAAAACGGGTGGGCTATAGCCTTGGGGGGAGGGGCTGGCCCACTTCGTCCGCCAGACTCGGAATGGGGCGAGTCTTTACGAGCGGCCTCCGCATGCCAAAAATAGGCCGCGCGCACAGCCGCACCCAAAAATAATTGCCCGATGGCCGGGGCGCCAAGTTCGTCCAGCGGAAAAATGGCCAAAAAACGGTTGGGCTATAGCCTTGGGGGGTGGGGCTGGCCAACTTCGTCCGCCGGACTTGGAATGGCGCGAGACTTTGCGAGCGGCCTCCGTGTGACAAAAATAGGCCCCGGGCACAGCCGCACCAAAAAATAACCGCCCGAAGGCCGGGGCGCCAAGTTCGTCCAGCGTAAAAAGGCCACAAAAACGGGTGGGCTATAGCCTTGGGGGGTGGGGCTGGCCAACTTCGTCCGCCGGACTAGAATGGCGCGAGACTTTACGAGGGGCCTCCATGTACCAAAAATAGGCCACGGGCAGAGCCGCGCCCAAAAATAACCGCCCGAAGGCCGGGGCACCAACTTCGTCCAGCGGAAAAAGGCCACAAAAACAAGCGGGCTATAGCGTTGGGGGGTGGGGCTAACCGACTTCGTCCGCCGGACTCGGAATGGCGCGAGAATTTGTGAGGAGCCTCCGTGTGCCAAAAATAGGCCGCGGGCACAGCCGCGCCCAAAAATAACTGCCCGATGGCCGGGGCGCCAAGTTCATCCAGCAGAAAAAGGCCACAAAAACGGATGGGCTATAGCCTTGGGGGGTGGGGCTGGCCAACGTTGTCTGCCGGACTCGGAATGGCGCGAGACTTTGTGAGGGGTCTACGTGCGACAAAAATAGGCCGCGGGCACAGCCGCGGCCAAAAATAACCACCTGAAGGCCGGGGCGCCAAGTTCGTCATGCGGAAAATGGCCACAAAAACGGGTGGGCTATAGCCTTGGGGGGTGGGGCTGGCCAACTTCGTCCGCCGGACTCGGAATGGCGCGAGACTGTGCGAGTGGCCTCCATGTGCCAAAAATAAGCCCCGTACACAGCCGCGCCCAAAAATACCTGCCCGAAGTCCGCGGCGCCAAGTTCGTCCAGCGGAAAAAGGCCGCAAAAACGGGTGGGCTATAGCCTTGGGGGTTGGGGCTGGCCAACTTCGTCCGCCGGACTCGGAATGGGGTGAGACTTTACGAACGGCCTCCGCGTGCCAAAAATAGGCCGTGGGCACAGCTGCGCCCAAAAATAAGCGCCCGAAGGCTGGGTGCCAAGTTCGTCCAGCGGAAAAATGGCCAAAAAACGGGTGGGTTATATCCTTGGGGAGAGGGGCTGGCCAACTTCGTCCGCCGGACTCGGAATGGGTCGAGACTTTGCGAGCGGCCTCCGCGGGCTAAAAATAGGCCGCGGGCACAGCTGCGCCCAAAAATAACCGCCCGAAGGCCGGGGCGCCAAGTTCGTCCAGCGGAAAAATGGCCAAAAAACGGGTGGGCTATAGCCTTGGGGGGAGGGGCTGGCCAACGTCGTCCGCCGGACTCAGAATGGGGTGAGACTTTGCGAGTGGCCTCCGCGTGCCAAAAATAGGCCGCGGGCACAGCCGCACCCAAAAATAACCCCCCAAAGGCCGGGACGCCAAGTTCGTCCAGCGGAAAAATAGACAAAAAACGGGTGGGCTATAGCCATGGGGGGAGGGGCTGGCCAACGTCGTCCGCCGGACTCGGAATGGGGCGAGACTTTGCGAGCGGCATCCGCGGGCTAAAAATAGGCCGCGCGCACAGCCGCGCCCAAAAATAATTGCCCGATGGCCGGGGCGCCAAGTTCGTCCTGCGGAAAAATGGCCAAAAAACGGTTGGGCTATAGCCTTGGGGGGAGGGGCTGGCCCACTTCGTCCGCCGGACTCGGAATGGGGCGAGACTTTGCGAGCGGCCTCCACGTGCCAAAAATAGGCCGCGGGCACAGCCGCGCTCAAAAATAACCACCCAAAGGCCGGGACGCCAAGTTCGTCCAGCGGAAAAATGGACAAAAAACGGGTGGGCTATAGCCATGGGGGGAGGGGCTGGCCAACGTCGTCCGCCGGACTCGGAATGGGGCGAGACTTTGCGAGCGGCATCCGCGGGCTAAAAATAGGCCGCGCGCACAGCCGCGCCCAAAAATAATTGCCCGATGGCCGGGGCGCCAAGTTCGTCCAGCGGAAAAATGGCCAAAAAACGGTTGGGCTATAGCCTTGGGGGGAGGGGCTGGCCCACTGTCCGCCTCGGACTCGGAATGGGGCGAGACTTTGCGGCGGCCCCCGCGAGCCAAAAATAAGCCGCGGCCACAGCCTCCCCCAAAACTAACCCCCACAAGGCCGTTGCGCCGACACCCCCCCGCTGAAAAATGGCCAAAAAACGGGTGGGCTATAGCCTTGGGGGGAGGGGCTGGCCCACTTCGTCCGCCGGACTCGGAATGGGGCGAGACTTCTGGCGGCCTCCGCGTGCTAAAAATAGGCCGCGCGCACAGCCGCACCCAAAAATAATTGCCCGATGGCCGGGGCGCCAAGTTCGTCCAGCGGAAAAATGGCCAAAAAACGGTTGGGCTATAGCCTTGGGGGGAGGGGCTGGCCCACTTCGTCCGCCGGACTCGGAATGGGGCGAGACTTTGCGAGCGGACTCCGCGTACCAAAAATAGGCCGCGGGCACAGCCACGCCCAAAAATAACCCACCGAAGGTCGTTGCGCCGAAACCCCCCACCGGAAAAATGGACAAAAAACGGGTGGGCTATAGCCTTGGGGGGAGGGGCTGGCCAACTTCATCCGCCGGACTCGGAATGGGGCGACACTTTGCGAGCTGCCTCCGGGTGCCAAAAATAGGCCACGGGCAGAGCCGCACCCAAAACTACCCGCCCGAAGGTCGGCGCGCCCAAACCCCCCAGCGGAAAAATGGCCAAAAAACGGGTGGGCTATAGCCTTGGGGGGAGGGGCTGGCCCACTTCGTCCGCCGGACTCGGAATGGGGCGAGACTTTGCGAGCGGCCTCCGCGTACCAAAAATAGGCCGCGGGCACAGCCGCGCCCAAAAATAACCGCCTGAAGGCCGGGGCGCCAAGTTCGTCCAGCGGAAAAATGGCCAAAAAACGGGTGGGCTATAGCCTAGGGGGGAGGGGCTGGCCCACTTCGTCCGCCGGACTCGGAATGGGGTGAGACTTTGCGAGTGGCCTCCGCGTGCCAAATATTGGCCGCGGGCACAGCCGCGCCCAAAAATAACCCCCCGAAGGTCGTTGCGCCGAAACCCCCCACCGGAAAAATGGGCAAAAAACGGGTGGGCTATAGCCTTGGGGGGAGGGGCTGGCCAACTTCATCCGCCGGACTCGGAATGGGGCGACACTTTGCGAGCGGTCTCCGGGTGCCAAAAATATGCCGCGGTCACAGCCGCGCCCCAAAATAACCCCGAAGGTCGTTACGCCCAAACCCCCCAGCGGAAAAATGGCCAAAAACGGGTGGGCTATAACCTTTGGGGAGGGGCTGGCCCGCCGTCCGCGGACTCGGAATGGGGCGAGACTTTGCGAGCGTCCTCCGCGTGCCAAAAATAGGCCGCGGGCACAGCCGCGCCCAAAAATAACCGCCTGAAGGCCGGGGCGCCAAGTTCGTCCAGCGGAAAAATGGCCAAAAAACGGGTGGGCTATAGCCTAGGGGGGAGGGGCTGGCCCACTTCGTCCGCCGGACTCGGAATGGGGCGAGACTTTACGAGCGGCCTCCGCGTGCCAAAAATTGGCCGCGGGCACAGCCGCGCCCAAAAATAATCCCCCGAAGGTCGTTGCGCCGAAACCCCCCACCGGAAAAATGGCCAAAAAATGGGTGGGCTATAGCGTTGGGGGGAGGGGCTGGCCAACTTTATCCGCCGGACTCGGAATGGGGCGACACTTTACGAGCGGCCTCCGGGTACCAAAAATAGGCCGCGGGCACAGCCGCGCCCCAAAATAACCCCCCGAAGGTCGTTACGCCCAAACCCCCCAGCGGAAAAATGGCCAAAAAACGGGTGGGCTATAGCCTTGGGGGGAGGGGCTGGCCCACTTCGTCCGCCGGACTCGGAATGGGGCGAGACTTTACGAGCGGCCTCCGCGTGCCAAAAATAGGCCGCGCGCACAGCCGCGCCCTAAAATAATTGCCCGATGGCTGGGGCGCCAAGTTCGTCCAGCGGAAAAATGGCCAAAAAACGGTTGGGCTATAGCCTTGGGGGGAGGGGCTGGCCCACTTCGTCCGCCGGACTCGGAATGGGGCGAGACTTTGCGAGAGGCCTCCGCGTGCCAAAAAACGGCTGCGGGTACAGCCGCGCCCAAAAATAACCGCCCGAAGGCCAGGGCGCCAAGTTCGTCCAGCGGAAAAATGGCCAAAAAACGGGTGGGCTATAGCCTTGGGGGGAGCGGCTGGCCAACTTCATCCGCCGGACTCGGAATGGGGCGAGACTTTGCGAGCGGCTTCCGCGTGCTAAAAATAGGCCGCGGGCACAGCCGCGCCCAAAAATAACCGCCTGAAGGCCGGGGCGCCTAGTTCGCCCAGCGGAAAAATGTCCAAAAAACGGGTGGGCTATAGCCTTGGGGGGAGGGGCTGGCCAACTTCATCCGCCGGACTCGGAATGGGACGAGACTTTGTGAGCGGGCTACGCGTACCAAAAATAGGCCGCGGGGACAGCCGCACCAAAAATAACTGCCCGAAGGCCGGGGCACCAAGTTCGTCCAGCGGAAAAATGGCCAAAAAACGGGTGGGCTATAGCCTTGGGGGGAGGGGCTGGCCCATTTCGTCCGCCGGACTCGGAATGGGGTGACACTATGCGAACGGCCTCCGTGTGGCAAAAATAGGCCGCGGGCACAGCCCTGCCCAAAAATAACCGCCTGAAGGCCGGGGCGCCAAGTTCGTCCAGCGGAAAATGGGCAAAAAACGGGTGGGCTATAGCCTTGGGGGGAGGGCTGGCCAACTTCGTCCGCCGGACTCGAAATGGGGCGAGACTTTGCGAGCGGCCTCCGCGTGCCAAAAATAGGCAGCGGGCACAGGCGCGCCCAAAAATAACCGCCTGAAGGCCGGGGCGCCAAGTTCGTCCAGCGGAAAAATGGCCAAAAAACGGGTGGGCTATAGCCTTGGGGAGGGCTGGCCAACCGTCCGCCCGGACTCGAAATGGGGCGAGACTTTGCGAGCGGCCTCCGCGTACCAAAAATAGGCCACGGACAGAGCCGCGCCCAAAACTACCCTCCCGAAGGTCGGCGCGTCCAAACCCGCCAGCGGAAAAATGGCCAAAAAACGGGTGGGCTATAGCCTTGGGGGGAGGGCCTGGCCCACTTCGTCCGCCGGACTCGGAATGGGGCGAGACTTTGCGAGCGGCCTCCGCATGCCAAAAATAGGCCGCGTGCACAGCCGCGCCCAAAAATACCCGCCCGAAGGCCGGGGCGCCAAGTCCGGCCAGCGGAAAAATGGCCAAAAAACGGGTGGGCTATAGCCTAGGGGGGAGGGGCTGGCCCACTTCGTCCGCCGGACTCGGAATGGGGCGAGACTTTGCGAGCGGCCTCCGCGTGCCAAAAATAGGCCGCGTGCACAGCCGCGCCCCAAAATACCCCACCGAAGGTCGTTGCGCGAAACTCCCCACGGAAAAATGGACAAAAACGGGTGGGCTATAGCCTTGGGGGGAGGGGCTGGCCAACTTCTTCCGCCGGACTCGGAATGGGGCGACACTTTGCGAGCTGCCTCCGGGTGCCAAAAATAGGCCACGGGCAGAGCCGCACCCAAAACTACCCGCCCGAAGGTCGGCGCGCCCAAACCCCCAGCGGAAAAATGGCCAAAAGCGGGTGGGCTATAGCCTTGGGGGAGGGGCTGGCCCACTTCGTCTGCCCGGACTCGGAATGGGGCGAGACTTTGCGAGCGGCCTCCGCGTGCCAAAAATAGGACGCGGGCACAGCCGCGCCCAAAATAACCGCCTGAAGGCCGGGCGCCAAGTTCGTCCAGCGGAAAAATGGCCAAAAGCGGGTGGGCTATAGCCTAGGGGGAGGGCTGGCCCACTTCGTCCGCCGGACTCGGAATGGGGCGAGACTTTACGAGCGGCCTCCGCGTGCCAAAAATTGGCCTTGGGCACAGCCGCGCCAAAAATAACCCCGAAGGTCGTTATACGAAACCCCCAACGGAAAAATGGCCAAAAACGGGTGGGCTATAGCCTTGGGGAGGGGCTGGCCCACTTCGTCCGCGGACTCGGAATGGGGCGAGACTCTGAGAGCGGCCTCCGCGTGCCAAAAATAGGACGCGGGCACAGCCGCGCCCAAAAATAACCGCCTGAAGGCCGGGGCGCCAAGTTCGTCCAGCGGAAAAATGGCCAAAAAACGGGTGGGCTATAGCCTAGGGGGGAGGAGCTGGCCCACTTCGTCCGCCGGACTCGGAATGGGCGAGACTTTGCGAGCGGCCTCCGCGTGCCAAAAATTGGCCGCGGGCACAGCCGCGCCCAAAAATAACCCCCCGAAGGTCGTTGCGCCGAAACCCCCCACCGGAAAAATGGGCAAAAAACGGGTGGGCTATAGCCTTGGGGGGAGGGGCTGGCCAACTTCATCCGCCGGACTCGGAATGGGGCGACACTTTGCGAGCGGCCTCCGGGTGCCAAAAATAGGCCGCGGACACAGCCGCGCCCCAAAATAACCCCCCGAAGGTCATTACGCCCAAACCCCCCAGCGGAAAAATGGCCAAAAAACGGGTGGGCTATAGCCTTTGGGGGGAGGGGCTGGCCCACTTCGTCCGCCGGACTCGGAATGGGGATAGACTTTGCGAGCGGCCTCCGCGTGCCAAAAATAGGCCGCGGGCACAGCCGCGCCCAAAAATAACCGCCTGAAGGCCGGGGCGCCAAGTTCGACCAGCGGAAAAATGGCCAAAAAACGGGTGGGCTATTGCCTAGGGGGGAGGGGCTGGCCCACTTCGTCCGCCGGACTCGGAATGGGGCGAGACTTTGCGAGCGGCCTCCGCGTGCCAAAAATTGGCCGCGGGCACAGCCGCGGCCAAAAATAACCCCCCGAAGGTCGTTGCGCCGAAACCCCCCACCGGAAAAATGGCCAAAAAACGGGTGGGCTATAGCCTTGGGGGGAGGGGCTGGCCAACTTCATCCGCCGGACTCAGAATGGGGCGACACTTTGCGAGCGGCCTCCGGGTGCCAAAAATAGGCCGCGGGCACAGCCGCGCCCCAAAATAACCCCCCGAAGGTCGTTACGCCCAAACCCCCCAGCGGAAAAATGGCCAAAAAACGGGTGGGCTATAGCCTTGGGGGGAGGGGCTGGCCCACTTCGTCCG
Organism: Citrus sp. QX-2021; assembly: GCA_030444885.1. Taxonomy (NCBI): domain Eukaryota; kingdom Viridiplantae; phylum Streptophyta; class Magnoliopsida; order Sapindales; family Rutaceae; genus Citrus; species Citrus sp. QX-2021. The sequence continues at coordinate 16,340 of JAUJEF010000495.1, read as the reverse complement.
CCGGACTCGGAATGGGGCGAGACTTTACGAGCGGCCTCCGCGTGCCAAAAATAGGCCGCGAACACAGCCGCGCCCAAAAATAATTGCCCGATGGCCGGGGCGCCAAGTTCGTCCAGTGGAAAAATGGCCAAAAAACGGTTCGGCTATAGCCTTGGGGGGAGGGGCTGGCCCACTTCGTCCGCCGGACTCGGAATGGGGCGAGACTTTGCGAGAGGCCTCCGCGTGCCAAAAATCGGCCGCGGGTACAGCCGCGCCCAAAAATAACCGCCCGAAGGCCAGGGCGCCAAGTTCGTCCAGCGTAAAAATGGCCAAAAAACGGGTGGGCTATAGCCTTGGGGGGAGCGGCTGGCCAACTTCATCCGCCGGACTCGGAATGGGGCGAGACTTTGCGAGCGGCTTCCGCGTACTAAAAATAGGCCGCGGGCACAGCCGCGCCCAAAAATAACCGCCTGAAGGCCGGGGCGCCTAGTTCGCCCAGCGGAAAAATGTCCAAAAAACGGGTGGGCTATAGCCTTGGGGGGAGGGGCTGGCCAACTTCATCCGCCGGACTCGGAATGGGACTAGACTTTGTGAGCGGCCTACGCGTGCCAAAAATATGCCGTGGACACAGCCGCACCCAAAAATAACTGCCCGAAGGCCGGGGCACCAAGTTCGTCCGGCGGAAAAATGGCCAAAAAACGGGTGGGCTATAGCCTTGGGGGGAGGGGCTGGCCCATTTCGTCAGCCGGACTCGGAATGGGGTGACACTATGCGAACGGCCTCCGTGTGGCAAAAATAGGAAGCGGGCACAGCCCTGCCCAAAAATAACCGCCTGAAGGCCGGGGCGCCAAGTTCGTCCAGCGGAAAATGGGCAAAAAACGGGTGGGCTATAGCCTAGGGGGGAGGGGCAGGCCCACTTCGTCCGCCGGACTCGGAATGGGGCGAGAGTTTGCGAGCGGCCTCCGCGTGCCAAAAATAGGCCGCGCGCACAGCCGCGTCCAAAAATAATTGCCCGATGGCCGGGACGCCAAGTTCGTCCAGCGGAAAAATGGCCAAAAAACGGTTGGGCTATAGCTTTGGGGGGAGGGGCTCGCCCACTTCGTCCGCCGGACTCGGAATGGGGCGAGACTTTGCGAGCGGCCTCCGCGTGCCAAGAATAGGCCGCGGGCACAGCCGCGCCCCAAAATAACCCCCCGAAGGTCGTTACGCCCAAACCCCCCAGCGGAAAATGGCCAAAAAATGGGTGGGCTATAGCCTTGGGGGGAGGGGCTGGCCCACTTAGTCAGCCGGACTCGGAATGGGGCGAGACTTTACGGGCGACCTCCGCGTGCCAAAAATAGGCCGCGCGCACAGCCGCGCCCAAAAATAATTGCCCGATGGCCGGGGCGCCAAGTTCGTCCAGCGGAAAAATGGTCAAAAAACGGTTGGGCTATAGCCTTGGGGGGAGGGGCTGGCCCACTTCGTCCGCCGGACTCGGAATGGGGCGAGACTTTGCGATCGGCCTCCGCGTGCCAAAAATAGGCCGTGGGCACAGCCGCGCCCAAAAATAACCGCCCGAAGGTCGGCGCGCCCAAACCCCCCAGCGGAAAAATGGCCAAAAAACGGGTGGGCTATAGCCTTAGGGGGAGGGGCTGGCCAAGTTCGTCCGCCGGACTCGGAATGGGGTGAGACTTTGCGAGCAGCCTCCGCGTGCCAAAAATAGGCCACGGGCACAGCCGCGCCCCAAAATAACCCCCCGAAGGTCGTTACGCCCAAACCCCCCAGCGGAAAAATGGCCAAAAAACGGTTGGGCTATAGCCTTGGCGGGAGGGGCTGGCCCACTTCGTCCGCCGGACTCGGAATGGGCGAGACTTTGCGAGCGGCCTCCACGTGCCAAAAATAGGCCGCGGGCACAGCCGCACCCAAAAATAACCGCCCGAAGGTCGGCGTGCCCAAACCCCCCAGCGGAAAAATGGCCAAAAAACGGGTGGGCTATAGCCTTGGGGGGAGGGGCTGGCCAACTTCGTCCGCCGGACTCGGAATGGGGCGAGACTTTGCGAGCAGCCTCCGCGTGTCAAAAATAGGCCACGGGCACAGCCGCACCCAAAAAGAACCACCCGAAGGTCGGCGTGCCCAAACCCCGCAGCGGAAAAAAAGCCAAAAAACGGGTGGGCTATAGCCTTGGGGGGAGGGGCTGGCCAAGTTCGTCCGCCGGACTCGGAATGGGGCGAGACTTTGCGAGCAGCCTCCGCGTGTCAAAAATAGGCCACGGGCACAGCCGCGCCCAAAAAGAACCGCCCTAAGGTCGGCGTGCCCAAACCCCCCAGCGGAAAAATGGCCAAAAAATGGGTGGGCTATAGCCTTGGGGGGAGGGGCTGGCCAACTTCGTCCGCCGGACTCAGAATGGGGCGAGACTTTGTGAGCGGCCTCCGCGTGCCAAAAATAGGCCGCGGGCACAGCCGCGCCCAAAAATAACCGCCCGAAGGCCGGGGCGCCAAGTTCGTCCAGCGGAAAAATGGCCAAAAAACGGGTGGGCTATAGCCTTGGGGGGAGGGGCTGGCCAACTTCGTGCGCCGGACTCGGAATGGGGCGAGACTTTGCGAGCAGACTCCGCGTGCCAAAAATAGGCCACGGGCAGAGCCGCGCCCAAAAATAACCACCCGAAGGTCGGAGCGCCCAAACCCCCCAGCGGAAAAATGGCCAAAAAACGGGTGGGCAATAGCCTTGGGGGGAGGGGCTGGCCAGCTTCGTCCGCCCGACTCGGAATGGGGCGAGACTTTGCGAGCGGCCTCCGCGTGCAAAAAAAAGGCCGTGGGCACAGCCGCGCCCAAAACTAACCGCCCGAAGGCCGGGGAGCCAAGTTCGTCCAGTGGAAAAATGGCCAAAAAACGGGTGGGCTATAGCCTTGGGGGGAGGGGCTGGCCAACTTCGTCCACCGGACTTGGAATGGAGCGACACTTTGCGAGTGGACTCCGCGTGCCAGAAATAGGCCGCGGGCACAGCCGGACCCAAATATAACCACCCGAAGGCTGGGGCGCCAAGTTCGTCCAGCTGAAAAATGGCCAAAAAACGGGTGGGCTATAGCCTTGGGGGGAGGGGCTGGCCAACTTCGTCCGCGGGACACGGAAAGGGGGGAGACTTTGCGAGCGGCCTCCGCGTGCCAAAAATAGGACATGGGCACAACCGCGCCCAAAAATAACCACCCGAAGGTCGGAGCGCCCAAACCCCCCAGCGGAAAAATGGCCAAAAAATGGGTGGGCTATAGCCTTGGGGGGAGGGGCTGGCCGACTTCGTCCACCGGACTCGGAATGGGGCGAGACTTTACGAGCGGCCTCCGCATGCCAAAAATAGGCCGCGGGTACAGCCGCGCCCAAAAATAACTGGCCAAAGGCCGGGGCGCCAAGTTCGTCCAGCGGAAAAATGGCCAAAAAACGGGTGGGCTATAGCCTTGGGGGGAGGGGCTGGCCGACTTCGTCCGCCGGACTCGGAATGGGGGAGACTTTGCGAGCGGCCTCCGCGTGCCAAAAATAGGCCGCGGGCTCAGCCACGCCCAAAAATAACCGCCCGAAGGCTGGGGCGCCAAGTTCGTCCAGCGGAAAAATGGTCAAAAAACGGGTGGGCTATAGCCTTGGAGGGAAGGGCTCGCCAACTTCGTCCGCCGGACTCAGAATGGGACGAGACTTTGCGAGCGGCCTCTGCGTGCCAAAAATAGGCTGCTGGCACAGCCGAGCCCAAAAATAACTGGCCGAAGGCCGGGGCGCCAAGTTCGTCCAGCGGAAAAATGGCCAAAAAACGGGTGGGCTATAGCCTTGGGGGGAGGGGCTGGCCAACTTCGTCCGCCGGACTCGGAATGGGGCGACACTATGCGAACGGCCTCCGTGTGGCAAAAATAGGCCGTGGGCACAGCCGTACCCAAAAATAACCGCCCGAACGCCGGGGCGGCAAGTTCGTCCAGCGGAAAAATGGCCAAAAAACGGGTGGGCTATAGCCTTGGGGGGAGGGGCTGGCCAACTTCGTCCGCCGGACTCGGAATGGGGCGAGACTTTGCGAGCAGCCTACGCGTACCAAAAATAGGCCGCGGGCACAGCCGGACCCAAAAATAACCGCCCGAAGGCTGGGGCGCCAAGTTCGTCCAGCGGAAAAATGGCCAAAAAACGGGTGGGCTATAGCCTTGGGGGGAGGGGCTGGCCAACTTCGTCCGCGGGACACGGAAAGGGGGGAGACTTTGCGAGCGGCCTCCGCGTGCCAAAAATAGGACATGGGCACAGCCGCGCCCAAAAATAACCACCCGAAGGTCGGAGCGCCCAAACCCCCCAGCGGAAAAATGGCCAAAAAACGGGTGGGCTATAGCCTTGGGGGGAGGGGCTGGCCGACTTCGTCCGCCGGACTCGGAATGGGACGAGACTTTACGAGCGGCCTCCGCATTCCAAAAATAGGCCGCGGGCACAGCCGCGCCCAAAAATAACTGGCCAAAGGCCGGGGCGCCAAGTTCGTCCAGCGGAAAAATGGCCAAAAAACGGGTGGGCTATAGCCTTGGGGGGAGGGGCTGGCCGACTTCGTCCGCCGGACTCGGAATGGGGGAGACTTTACGAACGGCCTCCGCGTGCCAAAAATAGGCCGCGGGCTCAGCCGCGCCCAAAAATAACCGCCCGAAGGCTGGGGCGCCAAGTTTGTCCAGCGGAAAAATGGTCAAAAAACGGGTGGGCTATAGCCTTGGAGGGAAGGGGTTTCGCCAACCGTCCCCGGACTCAGAATGGGACGAGACTTTGCGAGCGGCCTCCGCGTGCCAAAAATAGGCAGCTGGCACAGCCGCGCCCAAAAATAACAGGCCGAAGGCCGGGGCGCCAAGTTCGTCCGGCGGAAAAATGGTCAAAAAACGGGTGGGCTATAGCCTTGGGGGGAGGGGCTGGCCAACTTCGTCCGCCGGACTCGGAATGGGGGAGACTTTGCGAGCAGCCTCCGCGTGCCAAAAATAGGCCGCGGGCACAGCCGCGCCCAAAAATAACCGCCCGAAGGCCGGGGCGCCAAGTTCGTCCAGCGGAAAAATGGCCAAAAAACGGGTGGTCTATAGCCTTGGGGGGAGGGGCTGGCCAACTTCGTCCGCCGGACTCGGAATGGGGCGAGACTTTGCGAGCGGCCTCCGCGTGCCAAAAATAGGCCGCGGGCACAGCCGCACCCAAAAATAACCGCCCGAAGGCCGGGGCGCCAAGTTCGTCCAGCGGAAAAATGGCCAAAAAAGGGGTGGGCTATAGCCTTGGGGGGAGGGGCTGGCCAACTTCGTCCGCCGGACTAGGAATGGGGCGACACTATGCGAACGGCCTCCGTGTGGCAAAAATAGGCCGTGGGCACAGCCGCGCCCAAAAATAACCGCCCGAACGCCGGGGCGGCAAGTTCGTCCAGCGGAAAAATGGCCAAAAAACGGGTGGGCTATAGCCTTGGGGGGAGGGGCTGGCCAACTTCGTCCGCCGGACTCGGAATGGGGCGAGACTTTGCGAGCGGCCTACGCGTACCAAAAATAGGCCGCGGGCACAGCCGCGCCTAAAAATAACCCACCGAAGGTTGTTGCGCCCAAACACCCCAGCGGAAAAATGGCCAAAAAACGGGTGGGCTATAGCCTTGGGGGGAGGGGCTGGCCAACTTCGTCCGCCGGACTCGGAATGGGGCGAGACTTTGCGAGAGGCCTCCGCGTGCCAAAAATCGGACATGGGTACAGCCGCGCCCAAAAATAACCGCCCGAAGGCCGGGGGGCCAAGTTCGTCCAGCGGAAAAATGGCCAAAAAACGGGTGGGCTATAGCCTTGGGGGGAGCGGCTGGCCAACTTCATCCGCCGGACTCGGAATGGGGCGAGACTTTGCGAGCGGCCTACGCCTACCAAAAATAGGCCGCGGGCACAGCCGCGCCTAAAAATAACCCACCGAAGGTTGTTGCGCCCAAACCCCCCAGCGGAAAAATGGCCAAAAAACGGGTGGGCTATAGCCTTGGGGGGAGGGGCTGGCCCACTTCGTCCGCCGGACTCGGAATGGGGCGAGACTTTGCGAGAGGCCTCCGTATGCCAAAAATGGCCGCGGGTACAGCCGTGCCCAAAAATAACCGCCCGAAGGCCGGGGCGCCAAGTTTGTCCAGCGGAAAAATGGCCAAAAAACGGGTGGGCTATAGCCTTGGGGGGAGGGGCTGGCCAACTTCGTCCGCCGGACTCGGAATGGGGCGAGACTTTGCGAGCCGCCTACGCGTGCCAAAAATAGGTCTCGGGCACAGCCGCGTCCAAAAATAACCGCCTGAAGGTCGGCGCGCCCAAACCCCCCAACGGAAAAATGGTCAAAAAACGGGTGGGCTCTAGCCTTGGGGGGAGGGGCTGGCCGACTTCGTCCGCCGGACTCGGAATGGGGGAGACTTTGCGAGCGGCCTCCGCGTGCCAAAAATAGGCCGCGGGCTCAGCCGCGCCCAAAAATAACCGCCCGAAGGCTGGGGCGCCAAGTTTGTCCAGCGGAAAAATGGTCAAAAAACGGGTGGGCTATAGCCTTGGAGGGAAGGGTTTCGCCAACCGTCCGCCGGACTCAGAATGGGACGAGACTTTGCGAGCGGCCTCCGCGTGCCAAAAATAGGCTGCTGGCACAGCCGCGCCCAAAAATAACTGGCCGAAGGCCGGGGCGCCAAGTTCGTCCGGCGGAAAAATGGCCAAAAAACGGGTGGGCTATAGCCTTGGGGGGAGGGGCTGGCCAACTTCGTCCGCCGGACTCGGAATGGGGGAGACTTTGCGAGCAGCCTCCGCGTGCCAAAAATAGGCCGCGGGCACAGCCGCGCCCAAAACTAACCGCCCGAAGGCCGGGGCGCCAAGTTCGTCCAGCGGAAAAATGGCCAAAAAACGGGTGGGCTATAGCCTTGGGGGGAGGGGCTGGCCAACTTCGTCCGCCGGACTCGAAATGGGGCGACACTATGCGAACGGCCTCCGTGTGGCAAAAATAGGCCGTGGGCACAGCCGCGCCCAAAAATAACCGCCCGAACGCCGGGGCGGCAAGTTCGTCCAGCGGAAAAATGGCCAAAAAACGGGTGGGCTATAGCCTTGGGGGGAGGGGCTGGCCAACTTCGTCCGCCGGACTCGGAATGGCGCGAGACTTTGCGAGCGGCGTACGCGTACCAAAAATAGGCCGTGGGCACAGCCGCGCCTAAAAATAACCCACCGAAGGTTGTTGCGCCCAAACCCCCCAGCGGAAAAATGGCCAAAAAACGGGTGGGCTATAGCCTTGGGGGGAGGGGCTGGCCAACTTCGTCGGCCGGACTCGGAATGGGGGAGACTTTACGAGCAGCCTCCGCGTGCCAAAAATAGGCCGCGGACACAGCCGCGCCCAAAAATAACCGCCCGAAGGCCGGGGCGCCAAGTTCGTCCAGCGGAAAAATGGCCAAAAAATGGGTGGGCTATAGCCTTGGGGGGAGGGGCTGGCCAACTTCGTCCGCCGGACTCGGTATGGGGGGAGACTTTGCGAGCGGCCTCCGCGTGCCAAAAATAGGACGCGGGCACAGCCGCGCCCGAAAATACCCGCCCGAAGGCCGGGGCGCCAAGTTCCTCCAGCGGAAAATGGCCACAAAAACGGGTGGGCTATAGCCTTGGGGGGTGGGGCTGGCCAAGTTTGTCCGGCGGACACGGAATGGCGCGAGACTTTGCGAGGCGCCTCCGTGTGCCAAAAATAGGCCGCGGGCACAGCCGCGCCCAAAAATACCAGCCCGAAGGCCGGGGCGCCAAGTTCGCCCAGCGGAAAATGGCCACAAAAACGGGTGGGCTATAGCCACAGGGGTGGGGCTGCCCGACTTCGTCCGCCGGACTCGGAATGGCGCGAGGCTTTCCGATGCGCCTCCGTGTGCCAAAAATAGGCCGCGGGCACAGCCGCGCCCAAAAATACCCGCCCAAAGGCCGGGGCGCCAAGTTCCTCCAGCGGAAAATGGCCACAAAAACAGGTGGGCTATAGCCTTGGGGGGTGGGGCCGGCCAACTTCGTCCGCAGGACTCGGAATGGCGCGAGACTTTGTGAGGCGCCTCCGTGTGCCAAAAATATGCCGCGGGTACAGCCGCGCCCAAAAATACCAGCCCGAAGGCCGGGGCGCCAAGTTCCTCCAGCGGAAAATGGCCACAAAAACGGGTGGGCTATAGCCTTGGGGGGTGGGGCCGGCCAACTTCGTCCGCCGGACTCGGAATGGTGCGAGACTTTGTGAGGCGCCTCCGTGTGCCAAAAATATGCCGCGGGCACAGCCGCGCCCAAAAATACCAGCCCGAAGGCCGGGGCGCCAAGTTCGTCCAGCGGAAAATGGCCACAAAAACGGGTGGGCTATAGCCTTGGGGGGTGGGGCCGGCCTACTTCGTCCGCCGGACTCGGAATGGCGCGAGACTTTGTGAGGCGCCTCCGTGTGCCAAAAATAGTCATGCGGCGCACCGCCGCCCAAAAATACCCGCCCGAAGGCCGGGGCGCCAAGTTCGCCCAGCGGAAAATGGCCACAAAAACGGGTGGGCTATAGCCTTGGGGGGTGGGGCCGGCCGACTTCGTCCGCCGGACTCGGAATGGCGCGAGACTTTGGGAGGCGCCTCCGTGTGCCAAAAATATGCCGCGGGCGCAGCCGCGCCCAAAATACCCGCCCGAGGCCGGGCGCCAAGTTCCGCCAGCGGAAAATGGCCACAAAAACGGGTGGGCTATAGCCTTGGGGGGTGGGGCTGGCCAACTTCGTCCGCCGGACTCGGAATGGCGCGAGGCTTTCCGATGCGCCTCCGTGTGCCAAAAATAGGCCGCGGGCACAGCCGCGCCCAAAAATACCCGCCCGAAGGCCGGGGCGCCAAGTTCCTCCAGCGGAAAAAGGCCACAAAAACGGATGGGCTATAGCCTTGGGGAGTGGGGCTGGCCAACTTCGTCCGCCGGACTCGGAATGGCGCGAGACTTTGCGAGGCGTCTCCGTGTGCCAAAAATAGGCCGCGGGCAGAGCCGCGCCCAAAAATACCCGCCCGAAGGCCGGGGCGCCAAGTTCGTCCACCGGAAAATGGCCACAAAAACGGGTGGGCTATAGCCTTGGGGGGTGGGGCTGGCCAACTTCGTCCCCCGGACTCGGAATGGCGCGAGACTTTGCGAGGCTCCTCCGTGTGCCAAAAATAGGCCGCGGGCACAGCCGCGCCCAAAAATACCCGCCCGAAGGCCGGGGCGCCAAGTTCGCCCAGCGGAAAATGGCCACAAAAACGGGTGGGCTATAGCCTTGGGGGGTGGGGCCGGCCGACTTCGTCCGCCGGACTCGGAATGGCGCGAGACTTTGGGAGGCGCCTCCGTGTGCCAAAAATATGCCGCGGGCGCAGCCGCGCCCAAAAATACCCGCCCGAAGGCCGGGGCGCCAAGTTCCGCCAGCGGAAAATGGCCACAAAAACGGGTGGGCTATAGCCCTGGGGGGTGGGGCTGGCCAACTTCGTCCGCCGGACTCGGAATGGCGCGAGGCTTTCCGATGCGCCTCCGTGTGCCAAAAATAGGCCGCGGGCACAGCCGCGCCCAAAAATACCCGCCCGAAGGCCGGGGCGCCAAGTTCCTCCAGCGGAAAAAGGCCACAAAAACGGGTGGGCTATAGCCTTGGGGAGTGGGGCTGGCCAACTTCGTCCGCCGGACTCGGAATGGCGCGAGACTTTGCGAGGCGTCTCCGTGTGCCAAAAATAGGCCGCGGGTAGAGCCGCGCCCAAAAATACCCGCCCGAAGGCCGGGGCGCCAAGTTCGTCCAGCGGAAAATGGCCACAAAAACGGGTGGGCTATAGCCTTGGGGGGTGGGGCTGGCCAACTTCGTCCCCCGGACTCGGAATGGCGCGAGACTTTGCGAGGCTCCTCCGTGTGCCAAAAATAGGCCGCGGCCACAGCCGCGCCCAAAAATACCCGCCCGAAGGCCGGGGCACCAAGTTCGTCCAGCGGAAAATGGCCAGAAAAACGGGTGGGCTATAGCCTTGGGGGGTGGGGCTGGCCAACTTCGTCCGCCGGACTCGGAATGGCTCGAGACTTTGTGAGGCGCCTCCGTGTGCCAAAAATAGGCCGCGGACACAGCCGCGCCCAAAAATACCTGCGCGAAGGCCGGGGCGCCAAGTTCGTCCAGCGGAAAATGGCCACAAAAACGGGTGGGCTATAGCCTTGGGGGGTGGGGCTGGCCAAGTTCGTCCGGCGGACACGGAATGGCGCAAGACTTTGCGAGGTGCCTCCGTGTTCCAAAAATAGGCCACGGGCACAGCCGCGCCCAAAAATACCCGCCCGAAGGCCGGGGCGCCAAGTTCGTCCAGTGGAAAAAGGCCACAAAAACGGGTGGGCTATAGCCTTGGGGATTGGGGCTGGCCAACTTCGTCCGCCGGACTCGGAATGGCGCGAGACTTTGCGAGGTGCCTCCGTGTGCCAAAAATAGGCCGCGGGCACAGCCGCGCCCAAAAATACCCGCCCGAAGGCCGGGGCGCCAAGTTCCGCCTGCGGAAAATGGCCACAAAAACGGGTGGGCTATAGCCTTGGGGGGTGGGGCTGGCCAACTTCGTCCGCCGGACTCGGAATGGCGCGAGGCTTTCCGATGCGCCTCCGTGTGCCAAAAATAGGCCGCGCGCACAGCCGCACCCAAACATACCCGCCCGAAGGCCGGGGCGCCAAGTTCCTCCAGCGGAAAATGGCCACAAAAACGGGTGGGCTATAGCCTTGGGGGGTGGGGCCGACCAACTTCGTCCGCCGGACTCGGAATGGCGCGAGACTTTGTGAGGCGTCTCCGTGGGCCAAAAATAGGCCGCGGGCACAGCCGCGCCCAAAAATACCCGCCCGAAGGCCGGGGCGCCAAGTTCGTCCAGCGTAAAATGGCCACAAAAACGGGTGGGCTATAGCCTTGGGGGGTGGGGCTGGCCAAGTTCGTCCGGCGGACACGGAATGGCGCGAGACTTTGCGAGGTGCCTCCGTGTTCCAAAAATAGGCCACGGGCACAGCCGCGCCCAAAAATACCCGCCCGAAGGCCGGGGCGCCAAGTTCGTCCAGTGGAAAAAGGCCACAAAAACGGGTGGGCTATAGCCTTGGGGATTGGGGCTGGCCAACTTCGTCCGCCGGACTCGGAATGGCGCGAGACTTTACGAGGTGCCTCCGTGTGCCAAAAATAGGCCGCGGGCACAGCCGCGCCCAAAAATACCCGCCCGAAGGCCGGGGCGCCAAGTTCCGCCAGCGGAAAATGGCCACAAAAACGGGTGGGCTATAGCCTTGGGGGGTGGGGCTGGCCAACTTCGTCCGCCGGACTCGGAATGGCGCGAGGCTTTCCGATGCGCCTCCGTGTGCCAAAAATAGGCCGCGCGCACAGCCGCACCCAAACATACCCGCCCGAAGGCCGGGGCGCCAAGTTCCTCCAGCGGAAAATGGCCACAAAAACGGGTGGGCTATAGCCTTGGGGGGTGGGGCCGACCAACTTCGTCCGACGGACTCGGAATGGCGCGAGACTTTGTGAGGCGTCTCCGTGGGCCAAAAATAGGCCGCGGGCACAGCCGCGCCCAAAAATACCAGCCCGAAGGCCGGGGCGCCAAGTTCGTCCAGCGTAAAATGGCCACAAAAACGGGTGGGCTATAGCCTTGGGGGGTGGGGCCGGCCGACTTCGTCCGCCGGACTCGGAATGGCGCGAGACTTTGTGAGGCGCCTCTGTGTGCCAAAAATATGCTGCGGGCACAGCCGCGCCCAAAAATACCCACCCGAAGGCCGGGGCGCCAAGTTCCTCCAGCGGAAAATGGCCACAAAAACGGGTGGGCTATAGCCTTGGGGGGTGGGGCCGGCCTACTTCATCCGCCGGACTCGGAATGGCGCGAGACTTTGTGAGGTGCCTCCGTGTGCCAAAAATAGTCCGCGGACACAGCCGCGCCCAAAAATACCAGCCCGAAGGCCGGGGCGCCAAGTTCGTCCAGCGGAAAATGGCCACAAAAACGGGTGGGCTATAGCCTTGGGGGGTGGGGCTGGCCAAGTTCGTCCGGCGGACACCGAATGGCGCGAGACTTTGCGAGGCACCTCCGTATGCCAAAAATAGGCCGCGGGCACAGCCGCGCCCAAAAATACCCGCCCGAAGGCCGGGGCGCCAAGTTCCTCCAGCGGAAAATGGCCACAAAAACGGGTGGGCTATAGCCTTGGGGGGTGGGGCTGGCCAAGTTCGTCCGGCGGACACGGAATGGCGCGAGACTTTGCGAGGTGCCTCCGTGTTCCAAAAATAGGCAACGGGCACAGCCGCGCCCAAAAATACCCGCCCGAAGGCCGGGGCGGCAAGTTCGTCCAGTGGAAAAAGGCCACAAAAACGGGTGGGCTATAGCCTTGGGGATTGGGGCTGGCCAACTTCGTCCGGCGGACACGGAATGGCGCGAGACTTTGCGAGGTGCCTCCGTGTTCCAAAAATAGGCCACGGGCACAGCCGCGCCCAAAAATACCCGCCCGAAGGCCGGGGCGCCAAGTTCGTCCAGTGGAAAAAGGCCACAAAAACGGGTGGGCTATAGCCTTGGGGATTGGGGCTGGCCAAGTTCGTCCGGCGGACTCGGAATGGCGCGAGGCTTTCCGATGCGCCTCCGTGTGCCAAAAATAGGCCGCGCGCACAGCCGCACCCAAACATACCCGCCCGAAGGCCGGGGCGCCAAGTTCCTCCAGCGGAAAATGGCCACAAAAACGGGTGGGCTATAGCCTTGGGGATTGGGGCTGGCCAAGTTCGTCCGGCGGACACGGAATGGCGCGAGACTTTACGAGGTGCCTCCGTGTTCCAAAAATAGGCCACGGGCACAGCCGCGCCCAAAAATACCCGCCCGAAGGCCGGGGCGCCAAGTTCGTCCAGTGGAAAAAGGCCACAAAAACGGGTGGGCTATAGCCTTGGGGATTGGGGCTGGCCAACTTCGTCCGCCGGACTCGGAATGGCGCGAGACTTTGCGAGGGGCCTCCGTGTGCCAAAAATAGGCCGCGGGCACAGCCGCGCCCAAAAATACCCGCCCGAAGGCCGGGGCGCCAAGTTCCGCCTGCGGAAAATGGCCACAAAAACGGGTGGGCTATAGCCTTGGGGGGTGGGGCTGGCCAACTTCGTCCGCCGGACTCGGAATGGCGCGAGGCTTTCCGATGCCTCCGTGTGCCAAAAATAGGCAGCGCGCACAGCCGCGCCTAAAAAAATACCAGCCCGAAGGCCGGGCGCCAAGTTCGTCCAGCGGAAAATGGCCACAAAACGGGTGGGCTATAGCCTTGGGGTGGGGCTGGCCAAGTTCGTCGCGGACACCGAATGGCGAGACTTTGCGAGGCACCTCCGTATGCCAAAAATAGGCCACGGGCACAGCCGCGCCCAAAATACCCGCCCATAGGCCGGGCGCCAAGTTCCTCCAGCGGAAAATGGCCACAAAAACGGGTGGGCTATAGCCTTGGGGGGTGGGGCTGGCCAAGTTCGTCCGGCGGACACGGAATGGCGCGAGACTTTGCGATGCGCCTCCGTGTGCCAAAAATAGGCAACGGGCACAGCCGCGCCCAAAAATACCCGCCCGAAGGCCGGGGCGCCAAGTTCGTCCAGTGGAAAAAGGCCACAAAAACGGGTGGGCTATAGCCTTGGGGATTGGGGCTGGCCAACTTCGTCCGCCGGACTCGGAATGGCGCGAGACTTTGCGAGGTGCCTCCGTGTGCCAAAAATAGGCCGCGGGTACAGCCGCGCCCAAAAATACCAGCCCGAAGGCCGGGGCGCCAAGTTCCTCCAGCGGAAAATGGCCACAAAAACGGGTGGGCTATAGCCTTGGGGGGTGGGGCCGGCCAACTTTGTCCGCCGGACTCGGAATGGTGCGAGACTTTGTGAGGCGCCTCCGTGTGCCAAAAATAATATGCAGCCCAGGCACAGCCGCGCCTGAAAAAAACCTACAGCCCGAAGGCCGGGCGCCAAGTTCGTCCAGCGGAAAATGGCCACAAAAAATCGGGTGGGCTATAGCCTTGGGGGTGGGGCCTTGGCCTCGCTTAATTCCGCCTCGGACTCGGAATGGCGCGAGACTTTGGGAGGCGCCTCCGTGTGCCAAAATATGCCGCGGGCGCAGCCGCGCCCAAAATACCCGCCCCGAAGGCCGGGCGCCAAGTTCGCCCAGCGGAAATGGCCACAAAACGGGTGGCTATAGCCTTGGGGAGTGGGGCCGGCCAACTGGGTCCGCCGGACTCGGAATGGCGCGAGACTTTGGGAGGCGCCTCCGTGTGCCAAAAATATATGCCAAGGGCGCAGCCGCGCCAAAAATACCCGCCCAAGGCCGGGCGCCAAGTTCCGCCATGCGGAAAATGGCCACAAAAACAGGTGGGCTATAGCCTTGGGGGTGGGGCTGGCCAACTTCGTCCGCGGACTCGGAATGGCGCGAGAGCTTTCGATGCGCCTCCGTGTGCCAAAAATTGGCCGCGGGCACAGCAGCGCCAAAAAATCCCCGCCCGAAGGCCGGGCGCCAAGTTCCTCCAGCGGAAAAAGGCCACAAAAGCGGATGGGCTATAGCCTTGGGGAGTGGGGCTGGCCAACTTCGTCCGCGGACTCGGAATGGCGCGAGACTCATGGTAGCGTCTCCGTGTGCCAAAAATAGGCCAGCGGGCAGAGCCGCGCCCAAAAATACCGCCCGAAGGCCGGGCGCCAAGTGCGTCCACCGGAAAATGGCCACAAAAATGGGTGGGCTATAGCCTTGGGGGGTGGGGCTGGCCAACCGTGTCCCCCGGACTCGGAATGGCGCGAGACTTTGCGCAGGCTCCTCCGTGTGCCGTGGGCCAGGCCTTGGGCACAGCCGCGCAAAATATACCTATAGCCGAAGGCCAGGCGCCAAGTTCGCCAGCGGAAATGGCACTTTGGAGGCGCCTCCGTGTGCCAAAAAATATGCCCTTGGGTGCAGCGCTATAGCCGAAGGCAGGCGCAGATCCTTGGCGGAAAATGGCCTGGCCGGCTATAGCCACAGAGTCTGGCAAATCCGCGGACTCGGAATGGCGCGAGACTTTGGGATGCGCCTCCGTGTGCAAAAATGCAGCAGGCGCAGCCGCGCTTCCCATCTCGCCGAAGGCAGGCGCCAAGATCCTCCAGCGGAAAAAGGCCCACAAAAAAGCATGGGTGAGCCTACAGCCTTGAGGAATTAAGGGCTGGCCAACTAAATCCGCGGACTCGGAGTCGCTAACGAGACTTTGCGATGCGCCTCCATTAATTACTTAAAAATGACCATGAGCACAGCCGCGCTTAAAAATGCACTTGAAGGCCGGGCGCCAAGTTCCTCCAGCGGAAAAAGGCCCGCAACGGGTGGGCTATAGCCTTGAGAGTGGGGCTGGCCAACCGTCCGCGGACGGGAATGGCGCGAGACTGCGGCGTCTCCGTGTGCCAAAAATAGAGCCGCGGGTGGAGCCGGCAAAAATACCCGCCCGAAGGCCGGGCGCCAAGTTCGTCCAGCGGAAAATGGCCACAAAACGGGTGGGCTATAGCCTTGGGGGGTGGGGCTGGCCAACTTCGTCCCCCGGACTCGGAATGGCGCGAGACTTTGCGAGGCTCCTCCGTGTGCCAAAAATAGGCCGCGGGCACAGCCGCGCCCAAAAATACCAGCCCGAAGGCCGGGGCGCCAAGTTCGTCCAGCGGAAAATGGCCACACAAACGGGTGGGCTATAGCCTTGGGGGGTGGGGCTGGCCAACTTCGTCCGCCGGACTAAGAATGGCGTGAGACTTTACGAGGCACCTCCGTGTGCCAAAAATAGCCGGCGGGCACAGCCGCGCCCAAAAATACCCCCCCGAAGGCCCGGGCGCCAAGTTCATCCAGCGGAAAAAGGCCACAAATACGGGTGGGCTATAGCCTTGTGGGGTGGGGCTGGCCAACTTCGTCCGCCGGACTCGGAATGGCGCGAGACTTTACGAGGTGCCTCCGTGTTCCAAAAATAGGCCACGGGCACAGCCGCGCGCAAAATTACCTGCCCGAAGGCCCGGGCGCCCAAATCCCCCAGCGGAAAAATGGCCAAAAAACGGGTGCGCTATAGCCTTGGGGGGAGGGGCTGGCCAACTTCGTCCGCCGGACTCGGAATGGCGCGAGACTTTGCGAGGTGCCTCCGTGTGCCAAAAATAGGCCGCGGGCACAGCCGCGCCCAAAAATACCCGCCCGAAGGCCGGGGCGCCAAGTTCCGCCAGCGGAAAATGGCCACAAAAACGGGTGGGCTATAGCCTTGGGGGGTGGGGCTGGCCAACTTCGTCCGCCGGACTCGGAATGGCGCGGGGCTTTCCGATGCGCCTCCGTGTGCCAAAATAGGCCGCGGCAAAATAGGCCGCGCCACCCGCCGCGGCTGGCCAACTTCCTCCAAATGGCGCGACCCTTTGCCCGAAGGCCGGGCGCCAAGTTCAGCCTTGGGGGTGGGGCGCGGAAAATGGCCGGGCCCGGACTCGGAATGGCGC